>JAWMAR010002119.1:0-164141 GCA_036785375.1 Leucoraja ocellata
CAGGTTCTGGACCTCCTCCCTATAGACTGATTCGTTATTGTCCCTGATCAGTCCTACCACCGTGGTGTCATCGGCAAATTTTAATGTGGAGCCATACTTAGGGATGCAGTCATGGGTGAAGAGGGAGTAGAAATGAGAGATAGAGAGACTATACCTTCTCAGAGTCATGAAGCTGGGCTCAAACCAATGTGATACTGGGAAGTGTATCTTTGTTGGAAGTGAAAGGCTAAAATGTGTTTTCAAGCAGGTGGATATGTTTCTGTACTGACACTATCACAGGCAGGGTAGGTGACACCCATCTCATGGCTGTTTGTGGGATTTGCTATGCACAGACTGGATCATCAAAATGTACCTTATTGATTATGAAGGACATTGGCAAGGCCATCAGCTTAATCAATGACAAGTCTCACCCTGCTTACTCCCTCTTCTCCCCTATCCCATCAGGTAAGAGGTGCAGAAGTGTGACAATGCACACCTCCAGATTCAGGGCCAGATTCTTCCCAGCTGTTATCAGGCAATTGAACCATCCTATCAACAACTAGAGAGCGGTCCTGAGCTACTATCTACCTCATTGGAGACCCTCAGACTATCTTCGATTGTACAGGACTTTATCTTGCACTAAATGTTATTCATGTTATTCCCTTCATCACATATCTGTACACTGCAGATAGCTCGATTGTAATCGTGTATTGTCCTTTAGCTGACCGGTTAGCACGCAAAAAAAGCTTTTCACTGTACCTCGGTACACATGACAATAAACTAAACTCAACACATCCCGAGAACAAGACAAAGGTCCTCCTTCCTTTAAACACATGCTTGATGTAATGTAATTCTGAAATATTAATTGGAGAGACTGGAATATAGAAACTGGTATCCGTTTCCAATTCAATTAGATAATGTCTTGTTAGTTTATTTACTACACCTGCCCACTTTGTTTCTGTAGCTATTAAATACCCTTTCCTAAAAAAGAAATTCCAACTTTGAAATTTTCAATGGAGCCCTGGTTTGCCCAGTTTTGTGGGGACAGAGAGGTCCAGAATCGCACTGGCCTCTGTGTGTGTCTGACTTTACTGTTGAACCACATATTCTAACTTTATTCCTCATTATTTGGACCCCCCACACCAAATCCATCAATTCCCCTCTCCTACCCCACTGATTGGGTGCAACCTCGGGTTAGCATTTGTGCTTTCTGGTTAAAGGTACAGTGCTTTAGTAAAGGTACAGTGGGCTAAAGGTACAGTGCTTTTTGTTTATATAATAAAGGTGCAGTTTAAAGGTTAAGAGGGAGCAGCTGTTGTGAGTCGGATACCTGCTGATTTCTCCCAGCAGTTTCTATTGTATTATACTGGTATCGGATCCAGGGTAAGGCGGGAGAATGACAGTCAGAGCAGTGTACTGTTCTGGATGTCAGATGTGGGAGGTCATGGTGTCGGATGGCCCTCCAGACGTCCACATCTGCACCAGGTGCAGCGAGATGGGGCTCCTAAGGGACCGTATTAGGATCCTGGAGCAGCAGCTCGATGACCTCTGTCTGATCAGGGAGAGTGAGGAGGTCATAGAGGGGAGGTATAGGGAGGTGGTCACTCCAAAACCACGGGAGAGAGACATGTGGGTCACGATAAGGAAGGGCAAGGGGCAGAGGCAGGAACGAGTGAGTACACCTTGCAAATAAGTACTCCGGTTTGAGTACGGATGGGGGTGACAGCCTACCCGGGGGTAGCGACAGCGGACGGGCCTCCAGCACAGAGACCAGCTCTGTTGCTCTGAAAGGTAGGGAAAAAAAGAAGAGGGCAATAGTAATTGGGGACTCTATTGTTAGGGGGTCGGATAGGCGATTCTGTGGACGCAGTCGGGAGACCAGGATGGTGGTCTGCCTCCCTGGTGCCAAGGTCTCGGACGTGTCTCAATGCATCCAAGATATCCTGAAATCAGAGGGAGAGGAGCCTGAGGTCGTGGTACATATAGGTACCAATGACATAGGTAAAAAAAGGGAAGAGGTCCTGAAGGGAGGATTTAGGGAGTTGGGAGGAGAGTTAAGGAAAAGGACCAAAAAGGTAACAATCTCAGGATTACTGCCTGTGCCACGTGACAGTGAGAGTAGGAATGGAGCGAGGTGGAGGATAAATGCGTGGCTGAAAGACTGGTGCAGAGGGCAGGGATTCAAGTTTCTGGATCATTGGGACTTCTTTTGGGGAAGGTGGGACCTGTACAGAAAGGATGGGTTGCACTTGAACCCGAGGGGGACCAATATCCCGGCGGGGAAATTTGCAAAGGCCACTGGGGAGACTTTAAACTAGAATGGTTGGGGCGAGGGACTCAAATAGCAAAAGCTAGTAGACAGAATGGGAGGTAGGAAGCAGAAAAGGGAAGCACTCGGACACAAGAGGAGAAAGAAAAAAAGAAATAAACAGAGAATAAGAGACGGGGGGGGTTTCTTAAATGTGCATATTTTAATGCTAGGAGCATTGTAAGAAAGGTGGATGAGCTTAGAGTCTGGATAGACACCTGGAAGTATGATGTTGTGGCGATCAGTGAAACATGATTGCAGGAGGGCTGTGATTGGAAACTAAATATTCCAGGATTTCGTTGCTTCAGGTGTGATAGAATTGGAGGGGCAAGAGGTGGAGGTGTTGCATTGCTAGTCAGGGAAGATATTACAGCAGTGCTTTGGCAGGATAGATTGGAGGGCTCATCTAGGGAGGCTATTTGGGTGGAACTGAGAAGTGGGAAAGGTGTAGCAACACTTGTAGGGGTGTATTATAGACCGCCAAATGGGGAACGAGAATTGGAAGAGCAAATATGTAAGGAGATAGCAGATATTAGTAGTAAGCACAAGGTAGTGATTGTGGGAGATTTCAACTTTCCACACATAGACTGGGAAACACATTCTGTAAATGGGCTGGATGGGTTGGAGTTTGTAAAATGTGTGCAGGATAGTTTTTTGCAGCAATACATAGAGGTACCTACTAGAGGAGGGGCAGTGCTGGACCTCCTGTTAGGAAATGAGACGGGACAGGTAGCGGAGGTATGCGTTGGGGAACACTTCGGGTCCAGTGATCACAATACCATTAGTTTCAATATAATTATGGAGAGGGTCAGAACTGGACCTAGGGTTGAGATTTTTAATTGGAGAAAGGCTAACTTCGATGAGATGCGAGATGATTTAAAAGGAGTGAACTGGGACATTTTGTTTTATGGGAAAGATGTAGAAGAGAAATGGAGGACATTTAAAGGTGACATTTTAAGAGTACAGAATCTTTATGTTCCTGTTCGGTTGAAAGGAAACAGTAAAAATTGGAAAGAGCCCTGGTTTTCAAGGGAAATAGGACATCTTGTTCGGAAAAAGAGGGAGATCTACAATAATTATAGGCAGCATGAAGTAAATGAGGTGCTTGAGGAGTATAAGGAATGTAAAAAGAATCTTAAGAAAGAAATTAGAAAAGCTAAAAGAAGATATGAGGTTGCTTTGGCAAGTAAGGTGAAAGTAAATCCAAAGGGTTTCTACAGCTATATTAATAGCAAAAGGATAACGAGGGGATAAATTGGTCCATTGGAGAGACAGAGTGGACAGCTATCTGCAGAGCCAAAAGAGATGGGGGAGATATTGAACAATTTGTTTTTCTTCGGTATTCACTAAGGAGAAGCATATTGAATTATGTGAGGTAAGGGAAACTAGTAGAGTAGCTATGGATACTATGAGGTTCAAAGTAAAAGAAGTACTGACACTTTTGAAAAATATAAAAGTGGATAAGTCTCCAGGTCCTGACAGGATATTCCCTAGGACATTGAGGGAAATTAGTGTAGAAATAGCCGGGGCTATGACAGATATATTTCAAATGTCATTAGAAACGGGAATATTCCCCGAGGATTGGCGGACTACGCATGTTGTTCCATTGTTTAAAAAGGGTTCTAAGAGTAAACCTAGCAATTATAGACCTGTTAGTTTGACTTCAGTGGTGGGCAAATTAATGGAAAAGATACTTAGAGATAATATATATATAAGCATCTGGATAAACAGGGTCTGATTAGGAACAGTCAACATGGATTTGTGCCTGGAAGGTCATGTTTGACTAATCTTCTTGAATTTTTTGAAGAGGTTACTAGGGAAATTGACGAGGGTAAAGCAGTGGATGTTGTCTATATGGACTTTAGTAAGGCCTTTGACAAGGTTCCTCATGGAAGGTTGGTTAAGAAGGTTCAACTGTTGGGTATAAATGCAGGAATAGCAAGATGGATTAAACAGTGGCTGAATGGGAGAAGCCAGAGGGCAATGGTGGATAGCTGTTTATCGGGTTGGAGGCAGGTGACTAGTGGGGTGCCTTGGGGATCTGTGTTGGGTCCTTTGTTGTTTGTCATGTACATCAATGATCTGGATGAAGGTGTGGTAAATTGGATTAGTAAGTATGCAGATAATACCAAGATAGGGGGTGTTGTGGATAATGAAGAGGTTTTCCAAAGTCTACAGCGTGATTTAGGCCATTTGGAAAAATGGGCTGAAAGATGGCAGATGGAGTTTAATGCTGATAAATGTGAGGTGCTACACCTTGGCAGGACAAATCAAAATAGGACGTACATGGTAAATGGTAGGGAATTGAAGAATACAGTTGAACAGAGGGATCTGGGAATAACCGTGCATAGTTCCTTGAAGGTGGAATCTCATATAGATAGGGTGGTAAAGAAAGCTTTTGGTATGCTAGCCTTTATAAATCAGAGCATTGAGTATAGAAGCTGGGATGTAATGTTAAAATTGTACAAGGCATTGGTGAGACCAAATCTGGAGTATGGTGTACAATTTTGGTCGCCAAATTATAGGAAGGATGTCAACAAAATAGAGAGAGTACAGAGGAGATTTACTAGAATGTTGCCTGGGTTTCAACAACTAAGTTACAGAGAAAGGTTGAATAAGTTAGGTCTTTATTCTGTGGAGCGCAGAATGTTAAGGGGGGACTTGATAGAGGTCTTTAAAATGATGAGAGGGATAGACAGAGTTGATGTTGACTGGCTTTTCCCTTTGAGAATAGGGAAGATTCAAACAAGAGGACATGACTTGAGAATTAAGGGACAGAAGTTTAGGGGTAACATGAGGGGGAACTTCTTTACTCAGAGAGTGGTAGCTGTGTGGAATGAGCTTCCAGTGGAAGTGGTGGAGGCAGGTTCGTTGGTATCATTTAAAAATAAATTGGATAGGCATATGGATGAGAAGGGAATGGAGGGTTATGGTATGAGTGCAGGCAGGTGGGACTAAGGGAAAAAAAGTTGTTCGGTACGGACTTGTAGGGCCGAGATGGCCTGTTTCCGTGCTGTAATTGTTATATGGTTACCCTTGGATCACAACCTCAATTAGATATAATGTTGACCTTCAGTGTTAAAGGATGACAAAGTCCAGCCCCATCCTCGTCATTTTAATTTGTTTAGATCTGCTGAATCTGTGGTGCTTTGCTAATTCACGTGTTGCTCGATACCTCAGGATATTTATTTGAATGGAGTTTTATTTTTATTTCAGCTCCTGAAAGAAAATGGCGACCACTGAATTAGGAGAGTCCGATGCTTCATACAAATATGTGGAGGACCTCCAGCTTCATGCCGGAAATATCAAAGAGATCTTGGTCTGGGACGAGTTACAAAGTGGACCACCTCATGACACTGTGTAAGCTGTTAAGGAACATGTTTCTGATCTTGTCATTCACAACTGCAAAATACAACACTGAATACTTCCATGGCCACAATCCCACCCCTTCATTTTAATTTCCTCCTGCCCCCCAAGAACCATGACCCATAGAGGCAGAATTAGGCCATTCAGCCCATTAAGTCCACCCCGCCATTTGATCACAGCAAATCAATTGTTCCCTCTCAAACTCAATTTCTTGCCTTCTCCCCATAACCCTTACTCATCAAGAACCTAGCAATCTCTGCTTTAAAAGTACCTAAAGGTTTAGCCTCCACTGTTGTCTGTGACAATGAATTCCACATTGTAGGGGGTGCAGATAATGTGAATGGCCTCCATGGCCATCCGCTGACCGTCACATCCGACGCTTCGCCCGCTGACCCGGACTCCACTCCCCGCGGGCCTCCACCAGTGACTCACTCCACTGCCCACCAGCAGGCCACAGCCGTCGTGTTACCTGAGTCCTAGGCTCAGCACTGGGTCTGAAGTCTCCACGCTGTAGACTCTCACACCAAGTGGTTTGACTGTGCTGGGCCCTAGTGCTTCTCCCCCCCCCCCCCCCCCCCCCAACCCAGCGAACCTCAGTCGGGGTTCCACTGGTTCTTCACCTTCCCCCTTGTACCATGTGATCCCACCCACGTTCTTCCATGGGAAGGAGTCCTCACCCCCTAGTGGTGACCCTTCTCCCGTCTGCAATGGACCTCCTCCTCTGGGACTCCCCCTCATGGCCATCTACCTGCTTTAGACCTCTTCATTTTAAACTGCCGGCGGGACATCAACCGCCTCAACTTTTCCACTCCCCTTTTCTCACTCTAACCTCTCCCCCTGCTGAACATACAGCCCTCCACTCACTCTGCAACAACCCAGACTGGGTGATCAAACCTGCCGACAATGGAGGTGCCGTGGTGGTCTGGAGCACTGACCTCTACCAGGCGGCAACTCTCAGACACCTCCTCCTACTTACCCTTGGACCATGACCCCAGACGAGCACCAGGCCATTAAATCAAACACTATCACTGGCTTCATCGCTTCTGGCTCCCTGCCCTCCCAAGGCTCCAACCTCATCGTTCCCCAGCCCCGCACGGCCCGATTTTATCTTCTCCCCAAAATCCACAAACTTGACTGTCCTGGCAGACCCATTGTTTCTGCTGGTTCTTGTCCCACCAAACTTATTTCCACATATCTCGACTCCATCGAATCCCCCCCCTGATCAAATCCCTCCCCACCTATGTCCAAGGGACCTCACACGCTCTTCATCTCCTTCATGACTTCCGTTTCCCAGGCCCCCATTCCCTCATCTTCACCACTAGGATGGTCTTAAACCCCTCCGTTTCATCCTCGACCGCAGAACCAACCAATCCCCGTCTACTAATACTCTCCTCTGCCTAGCGGAGCTGGTCCTTACCCTCAATAACTTTTCACTTGGCTCCTCTCATTTGCTCCAAATACAAGGCGTAGCTATGAGCACGCGCATGGAACCCTAGCTATGCCTGCCTCTTTGTAGGGTACGTCGAAAAATCCTTGTTCAAGACGTACTATGACCCTATCCCCAAACTCTACCTCCACTACATCGACGACTGCATTGGTGCTACCTCCTGCACACATGCAGAACTCACTGACTTCATGCATTTCACCATGAACTTCCACCCGGTACTCAAATTCATCTGGACCATTTCCAACAACTCCCTACCGTTTCTAAACCTCACTATCTCCATCGCAGGTAACAGATTACTGACCGACATGTACTACTAACCCACTGACTCCCATGGCTATCTGGATTTCCTCCCACCCTGCTTCCTGTAAGGATTCTATCCCCTACTCCCAATTCCTCCGTCTATGCCACATCTGCACCCAGGATGAGGTATTCCATACCAGGGCATCGGAGATGTCCTCATTCTTTAGGGAATGGGGGTTCCCCTCTTCGACTATCGATGAGGCTCTCACCCGGGTCTCCTCTACACCCCGTCATTCCGCTCTCACTCCCATCCTCCCAACTCCTAACAAGGACAGAGTCCCCCTTATCCTCACCGTCCACCCTACCAGCCATCACATACAACAGATAATCATCCAACATTTTCGCCACCTCCAACGAGATCCCACCACTGGCCATATCTTCCCATCTCCTCCCCTTTCTGCTTTCCGCAGAGACTGTTCCCTCCGTAACTCCCTGGTCAATTCATCCCTTCCCAACAAAACCACCCCCTCCCCTGGTACTTTCCCTTGCAACCGCAGGAAATGCTACACTTGTCGCTTTACCTCCCCCCTCGACTTCATCCAAGGACCCAAGCAGTCTTTCCAAGTGAGGCAGAGGTTCACCTGCACATTCTCCAACCTCATAGAAACATAGAAAATAGGTGCAGGAGTAGGCCATTCGGCCCTTCGGGCCTGCACCGCCATTCAATATGATCATGGCTGATCATTCAACTCAGTATCCTGTACCTGCCTTCTCTCCATGCCCCCTGTGATCCCTTTAGCCACAAGGGCCACATCTAACTCCCTCTTAAATATAGCCAATGAACTGGCCTCAACTACCATCTGTGGCAGAGAATTCCACATTTTTCACACAGAATCTGTGAAAAATGTTTTTCTCATCTCGGTCCTAAAAGACTTCCCCCTTATCCTTAAACTGTGACCCCTTGTTCTGGACTTCCCCAACATCGGGAACAATCTTCCTGCATCTAACCTGTCCAACCCCTTAAGAAATTTGTAAGTTTCTATAAGATCCCCCCTCAATCTTCTAAATTCTAGCGAGTACAAACCGAGTCTATCCAGTCTTTCTTCATATGAAAGTCCTGCCATCCCAGGAATTAGTCTGGTGAACCTTCTCTGTACTCCCTCTATATCAAGAATGTCTTTCCTCAGATTAGGAGACCAAAACTGTACGCAATACTCCAGGTGTGGTCCCACCAAGACCATGTACAACTGCAGTAGAAACTCCCTGCTCTTATACTCAAATCCTTTTGCTATGAATGCTAACATACCATTCACTTTCTTCACTGCCTGCTGCACCTGCATTCCTCCTTTCAATGACTGGTGGACCATGACACCCAGGTCTCGTTGCATCTCCCCTTTTCCTAATCGGCCACCATTCAGATAATAGTCTACTTTCCTGTTTTTGCCACCAAAGTGGATAACCTCACATTTATCCACATTATACTGCATCTGCCATGCATTTGCCTACTCACCCAACCTATCCAAGTCACCTTGCAGCCTCCTAGCATCCTCCTCACAGCTAACACTGCCCCCCAGCTTCGTGTCATCCGCAAACTTGGAGCTCTTGCATTCAATTCCCGTAATCCAGATCACTAATATATATTGCAAATAGCTGGGGTCCCATCACTGAGCCTTGCGGTACCCCACTAGTCACTGCCTTCCATTCTGAAAAGGACCCATTTACTCCTACTCTTTGCTTCCTGTCTGCCAGCCAGTGCTCTATCCACATCAATACTGAACCCCCAATACCGTGTGCTTTAAGTTTGCATACTAATCTCTTATGTGGGATCTTGTTGAAAGCCTTCTGAAAGTCCAGATATAGCACATCCACTGGCTCTCCCTTATCCACTCTACTAGTTACATCCTCGAAAAATTATATAAGATTCGTCAGACATGATTTACCTTTCATAAATCCATGCTAACTTTGTCCAAAGATTTCATCACTTTCCAAATGTGCTGCTATCCCATCTTTAATAACTGACTCTAGCATTTTCCCCACTACCGAAGTTAGACTAACTGGTCTGTAATTCCCCATTTTCTCTCTCCCTCCCTTTTTAAAAAGTGGGGTTACATTAGCTACCCTCCGATCCTCAGGAACTACTCCAGAATCCAAAGAGTTTTGAAAAATTATCACTAATGCATCTACTATTTCTGGGGCTACTTCCTTAAGTACTCTGGGATGCAGCCTATCTGGCCCTGGGGATTTATCGGCCTTTAATCCATTCAATTTACCTAACACCACTTCCCGACTAACCTGGATTTCACTCAGTTCCTCCATTTCATTTGACCCCGGTCCCCTGCTATTTCCGGCAGATTATTTATTTCTTCCTTAGTGAAGACAGAGCCAAAGTAGTTTTTCAATGGTCTGCCATGTCCTTGTTCCCCATGATCAATTCACCTGTTTCTGATTGCAAGGAACCTACATTTTTGTTTTAACTAATCTTTTTCTCTTCACATATCTATAACTTTTGCAGTCAGTTTTTATGTTCCCAGCCAGTTTTGTTTCATAATCTATTTTCCCTTTCCTAATTAAGCCCTTTGTCCTCCTCTGCTGGACTCTGAAATTCTCCCAGTCCTCTGGTAGGCTGCTTCTTCTAGCTAATTTGTATGCTTCATCTTTTGTTTTGATACTATCCCTAATTTCCCTTGTTATCCACGGATGCACTACCTTCCCTGATTTATTAATTTGCCAAACTGGGATGAACAATTGTTGTAGTTTATCCATGCAGTCTTTAAATGCCTTCCATTGCATATCCACCGTCAACCCTTTAAGAATCAACTGCCAGTATATCTTGGCCAATTCACATCTCATACCCTCAAAGTTACCTTTCTTTAAGTTCAGAACCCTTGTTTCTGAATTAACAATGTCACTCTCCATCCTAATGAAGAACTCAACCATATTATGGTCACTCTTGCCCAAGGGGCCATGCCCAACAAGACTGCTAACTAACCCTTCCTCATTACTCAATACCCAGTCTAGAATAGCCTGCTCTCTCGTTGGTTCCTCTACATGGTGGTTTAGAAAATTATCCTGCATACATTCATCTATTGCATCCGCTGTTCCAGGTGTCAACTGCTCTACATCGGTGAAACCAAGTGCAGGCTTGGCGATCGCTTCGCCTAACAACTCCGCACAGTTCGCAATAACCAACCTGATCTTCCGGTGGCTCAGCATTTCAACTGCCCCTCCCATTCTGAATCTGACCTTTCTGTCCTGGGCCTCCTCCATGGCCAGAGTGAGTCCCACTGCAAATTGGAGGAGCAGCACATCATATTTCGTCTGGGTACACCCCAGCGGTATGAACATTGACTTCTCCAATTTCAGGTAGTCCTTGCTTTCTTCTCCTTCCCCTCCCCTTCCCAGCTCTCCCAAAGCCTACTGTCTCTCCCCTCATCAGTCTGAAGAAGGGTCTCGACACAAAATGCTGCCGCCGTATTTTTCTGTACGACCCATATCCCTCGATTTTCTCAATTCCCTAAATTTCAAAGGAACTTGACCTCCATCAAAAATATCCTCAGCCACTGAGTGTCCAAGTCCAGTTGGGTGGAGAATTCTGAGTCTGAATGAGGAAAGTTATTTTTATTTCATTCGTGAATAAGCAAACGTTTGCCTTGAGATTGTGAGAGGTTCATTCGTGTTATATACAATTTGCGGTGTGTTGTGTATAGGAAGGAACTGCAGATGCTGGTTTAAACTGAAGGCAGACACAAGGAGCTGGAGTAACTCAACGGGACAGGCAGCATCTCTGTAGAGAAGGAAAACTGCAGCAGAGGACAATTCTCAGTACTGGACAGCTGTGGAACTGCAGGTCAAATAATGGCCCTTCCTTCCAGGCATATCGTACTTACCTAGGGTTACATATCAATTAACTTGTGCAATCTAAATTTCAAATGAAAAATAAATTCATTGCAAGATGTAGACCTATCAAACCAGAAGAAATCAACAAGTAATCTTTGGTGGAAAGGATTCATTGTTATGGTCATTGCCTTATATCAGTTCTCACTTTCCATGGGAAAAGCGCAGCCTTATAGTTTATGAATTGCTAGTTCTATTCATAGAACATAGAATGGTAAATCGCTGGAACAAGCCACAATGTCTATGCCAAAGATGACGCCGCAGTAAATTCTGCACATGATCCATATCCCTCCATTTCCTGCATATCCACGTGCCTGTCTAAAAGCCTCTGAAATGTAGCGTTTGGAAAGCACATGTACGAATGAGCCAAGTCAAGCAAGTCCACAGGAGCCTTGAGGTGTTTATTGGATCAGGAAACACATAGGCAGAAAAATCAACTGTTCCTTTGCTAATCTCAAGCCAATGCTCTGTTTCCTTCCCTTTAGGTTCACAACTAATGCGAGGATTGGGGAAAGAATATTTTCCCAAGCCCAGGGCAAAACAAAGAAGAAAGCTAAACAGAATGCAGCTAAAATTGCCTGTGAGGAATTGGGTCTTCAAAATGCAAGATCCAATCAGGTGAGTGGTGTGTGTTGTATTTCAGTCTTTAACAACCACTTTAAAACTGCTCCGATACGATTAGAACAGCGGTTCTTAACCTGGGAGTTATTTGGGGCTTTACCGGGGGACATGAAGGGGTCAGAAATAACATATCCATTTGTTGAGCCCATTTTTAGGAAACTAACAAAGGTACATACCACACACAGTATTTTGTTCGCAGATGCGCGTACGTATGCCAAAAAGGTGAAGAACCACTGGATTAGAAGCACATGGGCATTATTATAGTCTAGAATATTAAAGGGAAGGTGACAGACACAGGGAACTACAGATCTATGTTGGCCTTAACTCCTCTTCTATATATCCTCCTCTTCCTCCCTACCCACTAATTTCATGTGTAAAACACAAACTGCTGGAGCATCTCAGCAGATCAGGCAGCATCTCTGGGGGACATGGATAGGTAATGTTTATGGTCTGGACACTTCTCCACAGGGAATGTGAGGTTGGGACTGTTGGTGAGTGTGGAATTGGGTTCATTAGTATAGAGGATACTTGGCAGTGAGCCTAGATATGGTGGCCATGACGCCTGTTGATGTCTCGTTGACTATGCAGCGCTATCGGATTAATTGGTCACAGTCAGTTCAAAGAGACGAGGTACAGAATGGATTGCTCCTCCCATCCCACCGGCCTCCTCCTCTTTCTACTCACGAGAGGGCTGTTTTACTCTTTGACTCTCTTCTACAGTTTATTGAGAGCATGGCTGATCTGGGACATTTCCCCCAAATTCCAACAAGGTATAAATCAAGTCTGACGTGACTGGCCTTGTTTCTGAGTCAGTGAGGAATTACTTTCTGCTCCTCTCAAAATGTATGCAGATTGCCTCTTCTTAACTTCCAGTAGATAGTCCTGTTAAGTGAGGTTCCCCATTAGAATGGTGTAAATTTCCCATTGGAGGTTATTGCCGTTCCGAGGAGTTAGAGAGGTAGGAATAGAGCTACAGCACAGAAATAGGCCCTTCGGCCCACTGAGTCTGTGCTGACCAGCGATCCCCTTACACTAGCACAATCCTACATACCAGGGACAATTTATAATCTTTACCAAAGGGAATGCACCGACAAACCTGTAGGAGGGGACGTGGGAGGAAATCGAAGCACTTGGAGAATACCTAAGCGTCACAGAGAGAACGTGCAATCCCCGGATCAGAATCGAACCTGAATCTCTGGCGCTGAAAGACAGCAGGTCTACCGCTGCACTACCATGCCGCCCTTCAAACCAAAGATCTTATAGCAGAGCAAGATAGGCTACTCCTGCTAAATGCAATGGACTGACGTGTAGTACGCTATGGAGGGGATCATGGGCATTTTCCACGCTCATTTTAGCAACCTGAGCCTACCTAACCCGACCCGACTCGCAGTGTAATCAATGTTGCGGGGCAACAGTTTGTGTGGGTCAGATTCATAAATCTGTCAGTTCAAACTTCTTGTCAAGAATAAAATTTGATTCTGGTAATTGTCTTTTTTAATGTTTTTTAAATCATTTCTTTTTAAATGGCTCACAAGCAGTGTTTGAGTTGATTTTGTAGTAACCCGAACCGACCCGACTCGCAGGGTGATTGACAGGGGGGGACTTTTTGTGCGTGATTATAGGGTTAGATTCATAATTCTGTTAGTTCATAATTCTGTTGATTCTTGTTAAGGAATAAAATGTTTATAAA
The DNA here is from genome assembly GCA_036785375.1 of Leucoraja ocellata. Lineage (NCBI taxonomy): Eukaryota > Metazoa > Chordata > Chondrichthyes > Rajiformes > Rajidae > Leucoraja > Leucoraja ocellata. The sequence continues at coordinate 13,546 of JAWMAR010002119.1, forward strand.
CACACATACATGAAAATTATATAAATGTATATAACACACACAATTATATTTCTTCTAATCCAATAATGAACTTTATTTCAGACTAGACAAGGGACATTAAATAAGAAACATTGTAAATAAGAAACATTGTCTTGGGGCACTCTCTCTCCCCGCTGCCCCGGGCCCCGCACTCCTTCTCCCCTGCTGCCCCGCACTCTCTCTCCCCGCTGCCCCGCACTCTCTCTCCCCGCTGCCCCGGGCCCCGCACTCCTTCTCCCCCGCTGCCCCGCACTCTCTCTCCCCGCTGCCCCGGGCCCCGCACTCTCTCTCCCCGCTGCCCCGGGCCCCGCACTCCTTCTCCCCCGCTGCCCCGCACTCTCTCTCCCCGCTGCCCCGGGCCCCGCACTCCTTCTCCCCCGCTGCCCCGCACTTCCTCTCCCTGCTGCCCCGGGCCCCGCACTCTCTCTCCCCGCTGCCCCGGGCCCCGCACTCCTTCTCCCCCGCTGCCCCGCACTTCCTCTCCCCGCTGCCCCGGGCCCCGCACTCTCTCTCCTCGCTGCCCCGGGTCCGCACTCCCTCTCCCCGCTGCCCCGGGCCCCGCACTCCTTCTCCCCGCACTCTCTCTCCCCGCTGCCCCGGGCCCCGCACTCTCTCTCCTCGCTGCCCCGGACCCCGCACTCCCTCTCCCCACTGCCCCGGGCTCCGCACTCTCTCTCCTCGCTGCCCTGGGCCCCGCACTCTCTCTCCCCGCTGCCCCGGACCCCGCACTCTCTCTCCTCGCTGCCCCGGACCCCGCACTCTCTCTCCTCGCTGCCCCGGACCCCGCACTCTCTCTCCCCGCTGCCCCGGACCCCGCACTCTCTCTCCTCGCTGCCCCGGGCCCCGCACTCCTTCTCCTCGCTGCGGATCCAATCTTTGGCCGGAAGCAAGAAGGCGGGAGCAAGAAAGCGGAGCAAGATGGCGGAGTCAGGTTGCTAAAATGTGTCCTATAATCACCCATGAAACCGCCCATGAGCGTACCTCACGTTTGCGTGAGAGTAATCCATCTTGCTCTGCTATAAGATCTTTGCTTCAAACTGTACTTAATGCCTTGCTCACCACACAAGATGATGCTTTGGGCATCAGCTGATGGCTGAAACAGGCAGTGGTTGTTAACTTGTCTTGGTTGTAGTCTTTTGACAGCATTTCCCGAACACCAAGTCCCGCCAATACGGAAAATTACGTCAGCAAGCTCAATGAATACAGTCAGAAGAAAAATGTGCGCGTTGAATACTTTGAAGAACAAATCAAGACTGGGATGGATCACGTACAGAAGTAAGTGGAGCTTTCAACAAATAAATTAATATATCTTTTGTTTCTCAGCCTCGCCAAGCAACCCACCACGCTTTGTTATTGAGCCTCCTTGTAGGATACAAAACAGTACAGCACACTATATCTCTGGCTGCCATGATGCCAAATAAACTAATCCCAATATGATCTGCATCCCTCTGTACCCTGCTTGTTTTAAGTGCTTGTCAGAATGCCTCTTAAACTTGCTATCGTGTCTGATACCACCACTTCCCCTGGCAGGTTGATCCAGGCATCAACCATATTCTGTGAAAGGAAATTGCCTCGTAAATCTCCTTAACTAAACTTTGCCCCTCTCACCTTAAAGCTATGCCCTCTAGTATTTGATATATCCTTAGTTTAGTTTAGTTTAGAGATGCAGCACGGAAACAGGCCCTTCGGCCCACCAAGTCCACACCGACCAGCAATCCAGGCACACATACACTATCTTACACACATTTGGGACACTTTACACTTATATTGCCCATTAACCTCTAAACCTGTATGTCTTTGGAGTGTTTGAGGAAACTGAAGAACTTGGAGAAAACCCACGCGGACACGGGGAGAATGCACAAACTCCGTACAGACAGCACCCATAGTCGGGATCAAACCCGGGTCTTCAGCACCGTAAGACAGCGACTACCGCTGCGCCAACATGCCTCCCTCATATCCTATCTAAGCCTCTCATAATTTTATAAACTTCACTCAGGTCTCCTCTTAGTCTTTGATGCTGCAGCGAAAATAATCCAAAGTCGCACTCCTCATAGCTAATATAGGCACCTCACATTTTATGCTTGCTCGATTTATGTGCTTTTGAAACAACACATTTTTCTTTTCGTACCAAAGCTTGATTTACTCGCTCGTATTTATGGAATAATGCTCTCAAATGTACTGCACTCAGCATAGTGGGTTGTGAAATGGCTCATGAAGTTTAATTCAAGTAAGTGGGAGGTGTTAAATTTTAGATAGTCCATTCAAGGTGGGACCTTTAGAATGATTGCTAGATGCCCGGGGACTGTTATAGAACAGAAAGATCTAGAAGTACAAGTACATAGTTCTCCTAAAAAGATGTTGCAGTAGATAGGGTGGTGAAGAAGACTTTTGGCATGTTAGCCTTCATCAGTCAGTGAAGTGAGTACAGTAGTTGTGACGTTATGTTACAGTTGTAAACATTGATGAGACCACCAAGTATTGTAAAAAACAGACACAAACTGCTGGAGTAACTCAGCAGGTCAGACAGCATCTCAGGAGAACTTAGATAGGTGATGTTTTGGGTGAAGACCCAGTTTTGTTCACCCTGCAAAAGGAAAGATGGCATTAAGCCAGAAAAGATACAGAGAAGATTTACGAGGTTGTTGCCAGGAGCTGAGGGCCTGCGCAAGAGAGAGAGAGATTGGACTAGCTATTGGACTAACTTTATTCTTTTGAGCGCAGTAGGCAGGGTCTTCGAGAGGTGTGTGGAATCATGAGTCAATGTATCTTTTTCCCAGAGTAATGGAATCAAAAGAGAGTTGAGTATAGGAGCAAAGAGATCCTTCTGCAGTTGTATAGGGTCCTAGTGAGACCACACCTGGAGTATTGTGTGCTGTTTTGGTCCCCTAATTTGAGGAAGGACATTATTGATGTTGAGGTAGTGCAGCGTTGGTTTACAAGATTAATTCCCGGGATGGCGGGACTGTCATATGCTGAGAGAATGGAGCGGCTGGGCTTGTATACTCTGGAGTTTAGAAGGAAATAGTAAAAATTGGAAAGAGCCATGGTTTTCAAGGGAAATTGGACACTTGGTTCGGAAAAAGAGAGAGATCTACAATAATTATAGGCAGCATGGAGTAAATGAGGTGCTTGAGGAGTATAAAGAATGTAAAAAGTATCTTAAGAAAGAAATTAGAAAAGCTAAAAGAAGATATGAGGTTGCTTTGGCAAGTAAGGTGAAAGTAAATCCAAAGGGTTTCTACAGCTATATTACTAGCAAAAGGATAACGAGGGATAAAATTGGTCCATTAGAGAGTCAGAGTGGACAACTATCTGCAGAGCCAAAAGAGATGGGGGGAGATATTGAATAATTTATTTTCTTCGGTATTCACCAAGGAGAAGGATATTGAATTATGTGAGGTAAGGGAAACAAGTAGAGTAGCTATGGAAACTATGAGATTCGAAGAAGAGGAAGTACTGACACTTTTGAAAAATATAAAAGTGGATAAGTCTCCAGGTCCGGACAGGATATTCCCTAGGGCATTGAGGGAAGTTAGTGTAGAAATAGCAGGGGCTATGACAGAAATATTTCAAATGTCATTAGAAACGGGAATAGTGCCGGAGGATTGGCGTACTGCTCATGTTGTTCCATTGTTTAAAAAGAGTTCTAAGAGTAAACCTAGCAATTATAGACCTGTTAGTTTGACGTCAGTGGTGGGCAAATTAATGGAGAGGATACTTAGAGATAATATATATAAGCATCTGGATAAACAGGGTCTGATTAGGAACAGTCAACATGGATTTGTGCCTGGAAGGTCATGTTTGACTAAACTTCTTGAATTTTTTGAAGAGGTTACTCGGGAAATTGATGAGGGTAAAGCAGTGGATGTTGTATATATGGACTTCAGTAAGGCCTTTGACAAGGTTCCTCATGGAAGGTTGGTTAAGAAGGTTCAATTGTTGGGTATTAATGGTGGAGTAGCTAGATGGATTTAACAGTGGCTGAATGGGAGATGCCAGAGAGTAATGGTGGATGGTTGTTTGTCAGGTTGGAGCCCAGTGACTAGTGGGGTGCCACAGGGATCTGTGTTGGGTCCACTGTTGTTTGTCATGTACATCAATGATCTGGATGATCGTGTGGTAAATTGGATTAGTAAGTATGCAGATGATACTAAGATAGGTGGGGTTGTGGATAATGGAGTAGATTTTCAAAGTCTACAGAGAGATTTATGCCAGTTGGAAGAGTGGGCTGAAAGATGGCAGATGGAGTTTAATGCTGATAAGTGTGAGGTGCTACATCTTGGCAGGACAAATCAAAATATGACGTACATGGTAAATGGTAGGGAATTAAGGAATGCAGTTGAACAGAAGGATCTAGGAATAACTGTGCACAGTTCCCTGAAGGTGGAATCTCATGTAGATAGGGTGGTAAAGAAAGCTTTTGGTGTGCTGGCCTTTATAAATCAGAGCATTGAGTATAGAAGTTGGGATGTAATGTTATAATTGTACAAGGCATTGGTGTGGCCAATTCTGGAGTATGGTGTACAATTCTGGTCGCCTAATTCAGATCAGATCAGAATGCTTTATTGTCATTGCATGTGTCACATACAACGAGATTACTGTGTCTCTCCATTTAAAAGAACTTCATACATTCACATACTCATACTTTTTGCACTCCCTCCCTCCCCAAACCCACCCATGGATTCACATTTACATAAATTAACACTGTCTCCCACCACCCCCTCCTTCCCCATAACCCGCTCCCGAGAAGAGTTCCCCGGTCTCTTCCTGTTGGAGGCCGCTCCTCGTTACAGCCCCAACGATAGCGGAGACCCGACAAGAAAAGGTCGGGTCTCCCGTGCAGGGAGAGATTTAAAAGTTTCCCCCTCCCTCCCACCCCCCACACACACACCCCAACAAAAAATAACAAAAACTACATAAAAAGATGGACAGAAAATAATAAAAAGCGGACGGGCTGCAGAAGCCGCTGCTGACGAGAGTCGCGCCGCCTACGCTCATCCCACCTGCCTGCGTTTAGCCCATATCCCTTTAAACCTGTCCTAACCATTTATCCAGTTTTTTGTTACTGCGACTTGTACAATGATACCATATTACTCGATAATCCCTTCCTGGGTTATAACGGACAATTGGCAATAACGAGCACCATTCCTCTCGCTATGGTCCATGATCACAGGGTTTACTGTGTATACAATATTCAGAATATAATACTGTGTGTACTAATATTCATATTAGTGAATACCACAAAACTATTATTACTACCTTGAAAAACGCTTTACATGAGTCTGGGTGAATTTGTGTAAAGTCAGATCTCCGTTAGTAACCCAGGGAGCCCCTGTGTGTACACGTGGCCACATTGTTGCAGCGTTGATGTGTCAGTGACTAAAGCACCCATCCTTGTGTTGCAGGTTTAGGATCCATGTTGTCATTGGGAATAAGAAATATCCAGATGCCTTTGGGAGAAGCAAACAAGAGGCCAAGCGGGAAGCAGCAAAACTTGCCTATGAGGAAATGCAGGAACAGCAATCGCCTTCCCAGGTATTTACAAAGTAAAAGAGACAATAGTCACTGGACTATTGTCAAGAGTAAAGAGTGTTTAAATGTTATATGTACCATAATCTGAACCATGAACTTCTTACTTGCAGCCGCACAACAGGCCTGTAAACAGAGTACAGGCACCTTGCGTTTTACACGTGTTTGATCTATGCTTTTTCGAAATAAAGCTCTTCGAAATATTGTTCCTTTAATACCAAAGCTTGATTTATGTGCTCGTAATTTAGTAATAATGTGCTCAAAGTTTTACTGCTGACGGCATAGTCACTGCTGGGTGCGGTGGGCCGAAGGACCGTTTCTGTATTATACATCATCGTGTCTCTATGGTCAACCTGCCTTCTCATTATTTTAATCAGAATCTGGATAAATCACCAGTTGAAGTGAGGAGTAAGGAAGATTCCAAGGGTGCAGCTGAATACTCGCCCAACAACAATCCCAAAAGGTAGTATCTTTTTATTTTGGTAGGTACCCTTTTAAGAGAGAGGACGTTGTATTCAAAAATTTACCCCAGTCAATTAATGTCTGATTCATTTAAAGATACTCTTCCCCTCATGCCTTCCTTGCCCCTCTCTTGCCCTCTTTGCCCTGTCTCACCCTCCTTTGCTCCCCTCGCCCCCTTCTCTTTACCCTCTATCCCATTCCCCATCCACCCTGTAGACATGAACCCCACGAACCCTTGCAGAGTTGTAAAGCACAGTGGGTAATGTTAAGCTCAAGATTGATGTGACTTCAAATAAACGTTTTCTTTATCAGTTTAACAGAAGATCAAATGGTGCAGAGTGAGGAGATGAGTGATATATCCTCTGGCTCAACCTCCAATGGCAACTCCATAGATTTCAGCTCCAGAACGGTACGTTGGACTTCAAGATGTTCCATTGTGCTGAACCTGCCTGTTGATGTGGAGGGATGTAAATAAAAGCAACTTTCCACACGTATCTGGCTACATTAGTAGCGCTCGGGATCGTCCGATTCCCCGCCGCTGTGCAACCAGGTTTCCGTTCTCTCGTGCACATTTTTACCAGTGTAAAACTCCCCAAAACATGCCAACACCAGTGCAAGTTACTCTGCAGTGACATTTTCAATCTCACTTTCCTGAAAACAGACTCTTCAGCTTTGACTGCAGATCGGCCAGATCTTACTCACATGACCTTTCCCTGAAAGTATTTATGGAGATGACACTAAATGGCTTCCTTTGTTAATATTGGAATCTGTGATCTCAAAGGCAGCCTCATCTGTGTCCAAACAGTTCACTTCCAGGAGATTAAGTTTATTGTCCTTTACCCTCAGAAATAATTCCAGGCTGCCAACGGTGATCTTTGATGTTTATTGTTGTATCATCTTCTGTACTCAGAGATAGATACTTCATCTCTTTCTTTGTGCAGGGCTGCATAGCTGCTGCCTCATCACCAGAGACACAGGTTTGATTCTGACCTTGGGTGCTGCCTGTGTAGAGTTTGCACATTCTCCCTGTGACCGTGTGGGTTTCCTCTGGCCACTCCGGTTTCCTCCCACATCCCAAAGACGTACGGGCTTGTGGGTTAATTGGCCTCTGCACATTGCCCTTAGTCTGTAGCAAGTGAATGGGAAAGTGAGATGACATAGAATTAGTGTGAATGGTTGATCGCTGGTTGGCCTGGACTAAGGGCCAAAGGGCCTGTTTCCATGATGTATCAATAAACGAAATCCATGTTTTCTCTTGCCTGTATAGCAGGTTTCCCCAAAGGGCAGATATTTGTACTCAACACCCATGTTGTCACAGAAAACTCACTGGTAACCTTATACTTAGGCGGATCTCCATGGTAGCGCAGCATTAAGAACAGGCCTCAATTCTTAGGTAACCCACTATGTTATCTTAACACCATCAAAAGGCAGTCAGGAAATCTATAGTTCCACATCTTCAAACTGTCTTTAAAATACGAAGAACCAATAAACTCAGTTTAAAATAATATATTTCTTGATTGCTTTCAGTCCACCAGTGGTTCCAAAAATGTAATTGGAGAATTAAATGAACTTTGCCAAAAGATGAAATGGCACCACACGTTCAAGCAAGTGGACCGACGTGGGCCTTCACATGTTCCAGAGTAAGAGAATCATTTTCATTACTTGTTATTGGTCTTTGGTTATTATTGGCACATGTACCGTGATAAAGTGAAAAGCTTTTGGCTACATGAGCTCCAGTCAAATCAAGTCGTATTGTACATGTACAAACAAGCCAGATATAATCAGCAGATTATAGTCATACTGCACTGAAACAAGCTACCCAGCCCAACTTGTCCACGATGACCAAGATGCTCCATCTAAGCTGGACCCATTGACTACATTTGGCCCATATACCTCAAAATCCTTTCTACCCACGTACCTGCCCGGGTGTCTTTTAAATGCTGCTATAGTACCTGCCTCAACTACCTCCTCTGGCAGCTCGATCATATGCCACCACCCTCTGAGTCAAAGCCTTGTCCCCCAGATTCCCATTAAATCTTTCTTCCCACACCTTAAACCAATGTCCTCTGGCTGCGAGGCATTTGAAGACAGTGGATGTCAGAGCTCCTGGACATGAAGGCATGCTACCTTACTATTCTTTGGCACCAGGATGATAGACATAGAAAATAGGTGCAGGAGGAGGCCATTCGGCCCTTCGAGCCTGCACCGCCATTCAATATCATGAATATCATGGCTGATCATCCAACTCAGTATCCTGTACCTGCCTTCTCTCCATACCCCCTGATCCCTTTAGCCACAAGGGCCACATCTAACTCCGTCTTAAATATAGCCAATGAACTGGCCTCAACTACCTTCTGTGGCAGAGAATTCCAGAGATTCACCACTCTCTGTGTGAAAAATGTTTTTCTCATCTCGGTCCTAAAAGATTTCCCTCTTATCCTTAAACTGTGACCCCTTATTCTGGACTTCCCCAACATCGGGAACAATCTTCCTGCATCTAGCCTGTCCAACCCCTTAAGAATTTTGTAAGTTTCTACAAGATCCCCCCTCAATCTTCTAAATTCTAGCGAGTACAAGCAGAGTCTATCCAGTCTTTCTTCATATGAAAGTCCTGACATCCCAGGAATCGGTCTGGTGAACCTTCTCTGTAACTCCCTCTATGGCAAGAATGTCTTTCCTCAGATTAGAAGACCAAAACTGTACACAATACTCCAGGTGTGGTCTCACCAAGACCCTGTACAACTGCAGTAGAACCTCCCTGCTCCTATACTCAATGGTAGTCTTCTTGAATCAAGAGGGGACCTCGGAATGGTGAAGGAGAGGTTAAAGATGCCTCTGCCAGCTGGTCCACACAAATCCGTGGCCAAGGACTCCATCAGGTCAGTTGCTTTTTCTGGGTTTACTCTCATGATGGCTGATCTTACTTCTGCCATTGTAACTGTTGGTCCGGGTGTGCCCGAGGTTGACTGGGCGGGTGACGTTCCTCCAGTGACCTGCCGTTTAAAGAGAGTGTGAAGTGCATTGAGCAAGTGAGGCAAGGATACAATGTTGCAAGATCTACTGCCCAACTTCACTTTGTAGCGTGTTATAGCGTGCAAGCCTTGCCACAATCTACGGGTGTCCGTGCCATTGCCTCGGGACTCCAGCTTGTTCTGGATTTCCTTCTCGATGTCCCCGATGCCGAATAGATTTATTGACTTGAACATTACAGACTTGGACTTCACCCAGGAATGGACCTCAATGGTTCAATTTGTTAACACATGTACCAAGTTATTGTGAGATTCAAATATTGTGTACAGATCAGTGAGATTATTGCCATACATAAATACAATCGCTAGTTAGCGTATAGTGCAAAGAAACAGCGCACTGAGTCTATATGCAATAGTCGCCAGGTTTTGGTGCCATTTCACAGTCGGAGCTGCAGTAGGAACTTGCCTCATCCAGTTTTGTGCTGATGTAAGATGCTGTTCTCTTTTCCAGATTCAGTATAAAATGTTTCATAGAAGGAAAAGAATTTCCATGTGCCACTGGGATGGCCAAGCAAGAGGCCAAGCAGAGAGCTGCCCAACTTGCGTTGGATGAACTGAAGGTACAGGCTGAGCTATTTTGCAAACCTCCCTGTTTATTTTTGTCCTAACAAGTTAATTTGGGCTTCACCACCTACAGGAGAAAGGGTCCTTCTCTGTGTTTTTGATTAACCCACCCGTTTCCATAAAGCTTTGTGCTATAACCTTTATCATGTATCTGTACACTGTGGATAGTCTTTCTGCGGACTGGTTAGCACACAACAAATGCTTTTCACTGTACCTCGGGGGGGGGGGGCACCTGGCATGCACAAACAGAAGATCAAACAGAACAAGTTGTCTTACAACTTTAGGCTGTGCACGCCATAGGCAAGAAAAAAACTGTACCTTGGTACACGCGACAATAAACTAAACTAAACTAAAACTAAACCATGGATAGACATAAAAAGCTGGAGTAACTCAACGGGTCAGACAGCATCTCTGGAGAAAGGGAATAGGTGACGTTTCAGGTCGAGACCTTTCTTCGGACCCCACCCGTCTCGAACCGAAAAGTCCTTTTCCTTTTTTGTGGCTTTTTGTGTCTATCCGGTTTAATCCAGCATCTGCAGTTCCTTCCTACATAAAACTAAACCATACTTTGTTGTACTTTGTGAAAACAATTCTAGAATATTTCACGATGAAGGGAGGAAAATAATAGTGGAGAGACAAGAGACTACAGATGCTGGAAACTTGAACTAAAAATAAAGTGCTGAAGGATCTTAGAAGGTCAGGCAGCATCTGTGGAGGGAAATGCACAGAGGATGTTTTGGGTCCCTTCTGAAAATTATAATAGTTGTGGATCTGAATTTATGGTCTTGAGCTTATGAGTAAAACACTCTTCCCCTGTCTACAGAAGCTACAGAATTGATTTTAATAACATTTAATTCATTTTATAGACCATAGAAAGGCACAGTACAAGAACAGGCCCTTCGGCCCAGAATTTCTGTGCCAAACATGATGCCAAGACCATTTCTAAGCAACCTGCGCATAATCAGTATCCCTCCATTCCCTGTGTATCCATATATCTATCCAAAAGGCAAATACACCATTGTAACTCATAAAGGCCACTGTTACTAGAGGGGGGAGGAAGTGGCAATATCATTTAACAATTGAATCGAAATTAGATTGTTGGTACCTTTCTTCAATCTGCAAATAATGCATAAAAGTGTATTTCTCTGATCATGGCAAGTGTGTCAGGACCAGGTGCTACCCAATGGGAAATTGAATAGGGCACATTACTGGGGAAGGATTTATCAATCAATCAATCAATATTTATTACATGTCATTTGAACGTGGATGCGATGACACATCGTCATGATTTTTGTACTAAGATTTTGCTCAAATGTGTGATTTTGTTGCAGCCCCCTGATTGAGTGTGAATGCTCGTCAAATAACTGAGCTGAAGAAACAAGCAATGCTGAAATCTTGAGCTAAACACAAAGTGATGGAGCATCTCAGCAGATCAGGCAGCATCTGAGGAGGGAATGGACAGGCAACGTTTTGAGTCGAAACAACTTCTTCGGACTTCATAATGGGAGACTGAAGAAAGATCCCAACCTAGAACGTTATCTGTCCATTTCCCTCCTCAGATGCTGCCTGACCTGCTGAGTTCCTCCAGCAGTTTGTTTATCTCAAGTAACTGTTCCTAAGCAAGAGTTTTGTCAGGGTCTGGGATTGCAGATTCCATGCATACAAAGTATTTGCTTTAAAGAGTAAATTAAATTTAGATCAATTTTCAAGTTTGATTAGTTTGTTTACTCGCATATTAATTTTGTTTTTTGTTTTTGTTTCATCCATATGATACACCAAGAGATCCAGTGATATGTCTTGGGCATCAGGGAACATGTCAAACAGTTCTTTACACCATTGGATTGTATTCAAGTAAGTATGTGAAAGTGCGCACGGGTAATTTGTACTTTAATAATAGAAGCATGTAAAATTCTGAACAATTCACTTTGCTCATAGTGTTAATAACTTAGTCGTGTTAGTGATGTTAGGGGTAATGCTTTTATTAGTTTGTTCTTTAATAATTCCCTCAAGAGAATATTCATAGAGGTCAGAGAGGAAACAACCCCTGTAGCCCGCCCAGTCTGCACTGACAATCAAGCAGTGCAATTTCAGTGCAATTTATTAACAATTTATTTAAATGGATAGAATTCATCCCTGACTTGTTTGTAACGGCGTGTGAGAGTTATATCTACTTCAAGTGGGAGTTCTTTGTTACAATCAGAACGGCAATGAATTAATTAAAATATATTCAGTTGCTTTTTTCTCGTTCTCCTAGGGCTAGTTCCACTCCTGGCGATTCGCCCAAACCCCCATCATCTGAACCTTCTACACCCAGCATGGTAAGCTACTAATTCATCCTGTCGTTAAGCTGGAAAGGGTGCAGAGAGATTTACAAGCATGTTGCCAGGACTCAAGGGGCTGAGCAATAGGAAGAGGTTGAGCAGGCTAGGACTCTATTCCACAGATGATGAGGGATGATCTTTTAGAGGTGTATAAAATCAGGAGGGGGATTGATAGGGTGAATGCACAGAGTATTTTACACAGGGTAGAAGAATCAAGAACCAGAGGACCCATATATAGAGGGGAACGATTTAATACAAGCCTGTTTAGTTTAGATATACAGCTTGGAAACGTGCCCTTTGGCCTACCAAGTCCGCGCCAACCAACAATCACCCTGCACACTAGTTCTATCGTACACACAAGGGACAATTAGCCTACAAACCCGCAAGTCTTTGGAATGTGGGAGGAAAACCACATGGTCATAGGGAGAACTTGCAAACTCCTTACAGACAGTACCCATAGTCGGGATTGAACCCCGCTCTCTGGCGCTGTAAGGCAGCAACTCTACCACTGTGCCACTAACAGGGCGAGGAGTGACATTTTTGCACACAGTGGCTGGATGCATGAGACAAGCTGCCTGAGAAGGTAGCTGAGGCAGGTACTGTAACAACATGTAAAAGACACTTGGACCGGTACATGGAAAGGATTAGAGGGATATGGGCCAAGCGTGAGCAGGTGGGACGAGGATTTCTCTATGACAGGAGAGGAGGCCATTCTGCCCATTGAGGCTACGGCAGCACATGGATCAGTCCCATTCCCCCATTAATGATCCCGACAACCCATTCTCTGCACATTCCCGACAATCCTATCATTCAGCTACACATGAGGGATAATTCACAGAGGCAACGTAATCTGCCAACCTTCGGGATGTGGGAGGAAATTAGAACACTTGGAGGAAACCCCCGCCAGTCGCAGGGCCAACACTTTTCCCAGCTTAAAATCATCATCGTCATTGTTGAAAACATCAGCGGGCACGGTGCCTTACAATGCTGTGTACGACAGTGATCGCAACTTCTACTGAAGTGTGGATGGCTGTTGGCTCGCTAGGAGCTCATCCGTCCTTTGACAGGTCTTGTTTTTGGTCCCGCTGGGGGTCCACAGCCCCCTCCTCACCTAGCAAACCAGGTGGGGGAGATGGTTTAGTTGCCGACTATCGACCATGGAGCAGGTAGCAGGGGAGTACATGGTGGATCGGCCTGTGCTGATCCCAAGGCACTGGTCTAAATAGTAGGTGACTGTTCCATTGTGCCCTATCCAATATCCTTTCTATCCCTATCTTTGAAGGCATAATATAAATGTGTAAAAATATCTCAGTAGCGAGACCTTGCTGCCCTACTCTTAGAGATTTTAATGCAACACATTGATATGATTTGTTTGCGATGGATATTTATCTTCCAGTCAGGCCTGCCTGGTGCTTATAACATTGACTTCCTTACTGCTTTGGTGCTGACTGCACCCAGAGTCTGTCTATACAGGTGTGCTTCCCACTGAGAGGGACAGTTTACATCCTTAGCTTTATGCTTTCATATTGGTGACTTCCTCTGTCCACTCCCACCCTTCCACCAACCCCGGCCCCATGCTTCCTGTCTCTACTGTCACTCACTCCTCCACCCTCAATCCCTCCACCTCCTCACACACGTCCCACGCTTCCTCACGTGTTTTTCACTCCACGGTGCCTCTGTTCAGTCACTCATTGCAATCCCGATCCACCAGACTGGGTCTGTGGGAAATCAAACGCGATGCAGGACCAGGTTCAGGAATAGCTACTTCCCCACAGCCATCAGGCTATTAAACCTGGCTCGGACAAAACTCTGAATATGAATAACCCATTATCTGTTATTTGCACTTTATCAGTTTATTTATTCATGTGTGTATATATTTATATTATGGTATATGGACATACTTATCTGTTTTGTAGTAAATGCCTACTATGTTCTGTGTGCTGAAGCAAAGCAAGAATTTCATTGTCCTATACAGGGACACATGACAATAAACTCACTTGAACTTGAACTTGAGGTACTACAGAACAGATGATCTGATGCTGAAAATTCAAAATGAGAACAGTGCACTCTGTCCTTGCCCTTTGCTATATCTATTGAACTGGAGTTTGACTTGATTGTGTCTACCTATAGTATATCTGATCTGTTGGGATAGCTTGCAAAATGAAGCTTTTCACTGTACCTCAGCACATGTGACAACAATAAACCTAGGGAGGAACCGAGACCTGAAACATTAACTGTTTTTCTCTCTCCTCAGAAGCTGCCTGCCCTGCTGTGCATTTGCAGCATTTTCTGTTTTCTTCTTAAAGAAATAAAAGGCTGGTCTATTACAAATGACAAGATCTCCCTATGTCTTCCAGTTATGTCGGGCGGGATTTGTGTTTTAACTGCCCATCTCCAAGTTCTGTGTCGTCAATTGTTACTCCAATTTTTTTTTCTACTTTGCAGCCGAGCACAAGTGGATCCAGATTAAAAAGGTACTGTCTCTCACTGTCATTTATGTCCCGATTGTGGTGTACTTTTGAACGGAAAATTTCGTAGTTCATTTTACCAGTTTAGTTTAGAGAACAGTGGGAAAACAGGCCCTTCAGCACACCAAATCCGCGCCGAGCAGCAATCCCGGCACACTGACACTATCCTACATACTAGGGAAACCCCACATGGGTCACAGACTTTGTACTGACTGCACCCGTCGTCAGGATCGAACCCGGGGCTCTGGTGCTGTAAGGCAGCAACTCTACCCTGTGCTGCAGTGCCACCCCTGTGGATTAATTGAGAAGGGAACATCATCAAGACCCACTCTGGAGTCCTGAGCTGATGCTGAGTGTTGGCCATGGATTAAGTGTGTGCTCCACTGTTGCAGGCTCCAATTATCCTGCAGCTCCAATGTTAAAACAAGCATCCATCTCCCCATACAGGAGATTCCAGGACATTCTCCAATGGGCCCAGGCTAATATATCACAGATAACCTAGCCACAGCCTTGTTGTTGTGTGTGAGCTTTCACTGACAATGCATTGTCTGCAGTGTCTCCTGCATTATAACCGTGATGCACCTCAGAGGTGCGCTGCGGGCTGTCAAACACTTCCAGACATCCTGGGGTCAGCAAAGACCAAGAGCATCTCCAATGCAGCGCTCGAAATGACAGACCCTATGCTGTCCTTTACATGTAAACGTCTAATGTGTTTGAGAGGGCTGATGTTACAGTTTTGTTTATAGAGGCCTCCATAGATCATCACTTTGTGCCTTGTAACTTATTGCCTGACACTTGTCTGGTGACTGAAAATAAGTATGATTGCATGTTATTCTAACTGGGTGATCACTAATCCTTTCTTCTTATGACGTTAGGCAATTAGCACCGAAGTGGACTGTTGGAACGACACCCTATCAGGTACAATAGCTCTGGTCAATAATGAAACACTGGATGAAACTCGTACTACCCTTGTGCACAGTGACCATAAAGCAGCGAGCCATTCAGCCCATCTAACCAATGCTAACTCTTTGCATGGATTGTTTCCATTTACCTCAATCTCTTTCATATTTTTCTTTACCCAAAGAGCTTGAAGAGCAGCCCATTCAGACAGTGGAGGCAGAAGCCTCCCACATTCTGCAAAAATGTAGGGGGAAACTTCAAACTCAGTTTCAGAGGGTCACTGTATAACAACCCCCCACCCCCTATAACTTGTTGATTGTGAGGTTCTGCCATTTTCCTCTGTGCCTTCTGACTGACCCCCCTATTGCTGAGGCAGTCCCGGTGCAGGGCTGAGGGAGTGCAACACTGCCAGCGATGCAGTCACTAGGGCATGAGCCCCTGACTGCTCCCTCTGCTGGTTGTGTGGAGCTTCTGCAGCAAGCATGGGCACAAGATGCTGCAATAACTCAGCGGCTCAGGCACCAGCCCTGGAGAAAAGGAATAGGTGACGTTTCGGGTCGAGACCCTTCTTCAGACTGAGAGTCAGGGGAAGGGGAATCGAGAGGTGTAGAAGGTACAAAGAACAAATCAATGAAAGGTATGCAAAAAGCAACGAATATCAAGGAAAGGTGGAGCCCACAATGGTCCATTGTTGGCTGTGGGCTAGGTGATAATGAATTATAGAGACAGCGCAACACAACAGGACGACAGTGAAATTAGTACAACAACCAGGTTGGGGGTGGAATGGAGAAAGAGGGGATGTAAGGGTCGCTTAAAGTTAGAGAAATCAATAATCATACCACTGGGTTGTAAGCTGCCCAAGCGAAATATGAAGTGCTGTTCCTCCAGTTTGCGTATGGCCTCTCTCTGACATGGCAAGGGTGCTGTCACTGTGACCTACACACCAGCAGAGGGCAGTAGGAGCATAGCACCGCCACCGTCTGAAGAAGGGTTTCGGCCCGAAACGTTGCCTATTTCCTTCGCTCCATAGATGCTGCTGCACCCGCTGAGTTTCTCCAGCTTTTCTGTGTAACCTACGATTCTCCAGCATCTGCAGTTCCCTCTTTAGCACCGCCATTATATGTCCAGACTCTCAAGCGCCAACAAACAGCTACTTGGGCTGCTGACCTGCTGTGTTTCTTCTGTGTCATTTCATTGCCCAAATCTTCCCTTTTGTTCTATCTACCGCACTTGAGTTTGTCTTGATCATATTTATGTATAATATTATCTTATCTGATTAATAGCACGCAAAACAAAGCTTTTCACTGTTGCTTGGTACACATAGCAATAATAAACTTGCCCTCATCAACCCTAAATAACCTCAGTATTTCTTCTAAAATACTATCTCACTACTCTGGCATTAAATCAAGAAATGCTTCCCTAACCAGCAAAACTAGAGCGAATTAATCATGTAAACATCTTTCTGACTTACAGGACGATGGACAAGATAAAAAGAGGGTGACGTTGAGGTAAGAGACTATATACAATACAATCAGTTTTATTCGTCACGTGCACATAACGTGCAAGTTAAATGAATTTGTCGGCAGCGGTACAATGATAAAGAACACACAAACACAATAAACATTTAGCACAAACACCCACCACAGCATTCATCACTGTGGTGGAAGGCACAGAAATTGGCCAGTCCTCCTCCATTTTCCCCCGTGGTCGGGACTTCAACCCTCCGCAGCCGTCGCTGCGGGCGTCCAGATTATAAAGGACAAGGTAAAAGTCAAGGTAAGTCCAGGATTGGCTCTTCCCCGCCGGAGACCGCGGCTTCAGGCTGGTGTAGGCCGCAGGCCGGCGGTCGAAGATTTAAAGTTCGCGCCGCAGCCAGAAGCACCGCAGACCGCAGGGTCGACAGACGAAGCTCCCCTCCAGGGATGCCCGGTGATGGTAAGTCGCCGCCGTGCCCACGGTAGAAGTTGGCCGCGGGCCAGTGGTGGAAGCTTCTTCTACTCCCCGGGTCCCCAACGTGAGATCCCGGGCTATAGACGCCGCGCCATCTGGAGCTGTGCAGACCGCGGCTTCAGGTTGCCGGCTGCCACGGGCCAGCAAAATGGAGCGCTCCCCTCCGGCGAACCCCAGTGAGGGCTCGCCCGCTCCACGCCGAGAGTCCACGCTGCGCCCGCCGCTTAAGCCGCAGGCGCGTCTCCGGGAAAGGCTGCGCTTTAATTTGCACTTAAATATCAGAATGACAGTTCCGCCAACTGGGTTCAATCCTGACCTCTGCTACAGTGTGTGTGGAATTTGCCTGATCCTCTGTGACTGTCCCAGGTGCCCGGTTTCCAACCACATCCCACAGACGTGCGGATGAATAGATCAATTGGCCTCTGTAAATTGCCCCTGAATGTGTGTAGAGTGTATAGAGTTAGCACAGAACTCATTTGAATTGGTGATCGATGGCTGGGGTGGACTTGGGCTAAAAAGCCAATTTCCATGCTGTATGTCTCCAAACATAGGGGAGTAGTGGAATCTGAGGGGGATTTGATGGGAATATGGGGAAAATAAGATGGGACCACTGTAAATGTTTGTGGCAGGATCACTGGGCAAGGACCTGATTGACTTCATGCCACTATATGTTCCTCAAAGTGCAACAGAGGTTCATACGTGCTGGGAGCAGAATTGGGCCCTTCGGTCCTTCAGGTCTACGTCACCATTCAATCATGGCTGATCTATCTTTCCCTCTCAACCCCATTCTCCTGCTTTCTCCCCATAACCCCTCACACCCGTACTAATCAAGAATCTGTCAACCACCACCTTAAAAATATCCGACGACCTCTACAGCCTTCTGTGGCAATGCATTCCACAGATTCACCACCCTCTGACTAAATAAATTCCTCCTCATCTAATTTCTAAAGGTATGTCCTTTTATTGTGAGGCTATGGTGTCTGGTCCTAGACTCTCCCACTAGTGGAAACATCTCTTTCCAGTCTTAACGTTCCAGTTAAACGTTGAAATGTACGTTCAATGAAATCTCCCTTGGCATACGGTTCAAAGAAAGGGGATGTGTCACATGATGCTTCCTCTGTCAGCATCCTCGGCCTGTGTAGTAGATGAGAGCCAGCGGGGTGTAGGAGGTGAACGGGGCCACAGCTATGGTCCTGGTGTGCTTACGTGGCCTCCCATGGAATGTACAGATTAATCCCCTCTGCTCCTCTCTTGGGCATTCTGATCCCTTTTGGCCACATGCTCTCAACCTTCATCCTTAAATGTTGCAGTCTCTCCATTTTGCAGTCGTAGACTCATCGAGTCATACAGCACAGAAACAAGCCCTTCAGCACAACGTGCCCACGCCCACTTGAATGCCCCATCTACACTAGTCCCACCTGTCCAAATACCTTTTAAATGTTACTATAATACCTCCTCTGGCAGCTCATTCTGCATACCCACCACCCTCTGTGTGAAAAAGTTGCCTCTCAGGTTCTTACCTCTCTCACATTAATCTTTCCCCTCTTACCTTAATGATCCTTTATAATTCCCAATAAATTATCTTGGCCAAATGTTTGGTCAATTAGTAAGTCTGAAGAAGGATCCCGACTCGAAATGTCACCTCTCCATGTTCATAGATGCTGCCTGACCCACTGAGTTATTCCAGCAC
Organism: Leucoraja ocellata; assembly: GCA_036785375.1. Lineage (NCBI taxonomy): Eukaryota > Metazoa > Chordata > Chondrichthyes > Rajiformes > Rajidae > Leucoraja > Leucoraja ocellata. The sequence goes on from JAWMAR010002119.1 coordinate 32,477, forward strand.
TTGGTCCCACTAAAGTATGACTGGGTGACTTGATGCTTTAACTGTGAGGGTAATGTTGCTGTAAAATGCCTTGCAAGGTTACTTACTGATTTCATTTTGTGTATGTTTTTTTTCCCCGAATGCCCTGATGGATTATCTGAAACATCTGCAGCTTTGAAAACTTTACAGAGAAAGAAATAATTGGTAAAGGTGGATTTGGCTGTGTTTACAAAGCAAAATATACCCTGGATGAAAATTACTATGCTATAAAGGAGGTTCTTTTCCAGAACGAGTGAGTATATTTTTATTTCTCTTCCTCCCGGTTTAATCCTGATCCAAAAGCTTTTCACTGTATCTCAGTACACTTGACAATAACCTAAACTAAAACTAATCTAAAACTGAATCTTCCCTGCTGTCTGTGCGGAGTCTGCATGCCCTCCCCTTGACCACACGGGTTTCATCCGGGTGCTCCGGCTTCCTCCCACATCCTAAAGGCATGATGTTCAGTAGGTTAAATGTCGACAGTAAATTATCCCAAGAGAATTGGTGTGTGGTGGAATCTGGGGCAAACTGATGGGGATGGGAGGAGAGAATAAAGAGGGATTAGTATAAACGCTTGGTTGATAGTAGATGAGTCCAAGGGCATGTTTACATGTTGCACTATTCTCCGATTGTAAATGTCCACAGAATTCTCTCAAATGTATACTGAGATACAGTGAAACACTTTGTTTTAGCTCTCAGCATTGCGGGCATCAGTGCCAAAGACAAAGTCCAATGTCCGATAAGGGGTAGATGTGAATCAGACTGTGCCCTAGTTTATGGTACGACCGTTAGATAGAAGCCTGATAACAGAGGGGGGAGCATCTGTTCCTGAGTCTGGTGGTGCATGCTTTATATTTCTGTATCTCCTGCCCGACGGGAGTGGGGAGAAGAGGGATTGGCCGGGGTGGTACAAATCTTTGATTATGTTGGCTGCTTTTCCGTGGCATCGTGAAGAGTAGATGGGAGTCAATGGTGAAAAGTGTGGTCTGTGTGGTGGATTGGGCTATATCTACATTTCTCTGCAATGACTAGTCGACTTGTGCTTTCTGCCATTGACTAGATGGAAGATAGATGCAAAATGCTGCAGTAACTCAGCAGAACAGACAGCATCCCTGGAGAGAAGGAATGGTGACGTTTTGGGTTAACACTCTTTGTCAGAGTCTGAAGAAGGGTCTCGACCCAAATTGTCATCAATTCCTTTTCTCCAGAGATGCTGTGTGTCCCACTGAGTTATTCCAGCATTTTGTGTCTATCTTCAGTTTAAACCAGCATCTGCAGTTCCTTCCTACAAATTGACAAGATGGATTTATCATCTCATATGTTTTGGATTCTGACTAGTTCTTTTGATTTCTAATTAGCTGTGCAAGACGTGAAGTCACCTTGTTGGCAAGGCTGGAACATGCCAACATTGTCCGATACCACACTTGCTGGACTGAAGAAAGGTAGTGGAAGTCAATGGATTTATTACTATGTGAAGACAATTAAATGACTTTAAGAGAAGGCCTTCTGTTTGAACAACCCTCTTACCTCTGAGTTGGCTTTAGATTCCAAACACATAATCCAGGCTAAAACTCCCAAGCGTCTTTATTGGGGAAGAGATGCCTTCTTCTGAACATGTGTAAACAGAGATCCCAGCAGGCATCGCAGTTGAATGTTGAAAATCCAATGGAGGTCTAAATGATCAAAGAAGATTAGACTTTGCTTTAGACTTTAGAGATATAGCATGGAAACAGGCCCATCAGTCCACCGAGTCCGCGCCAACCAGCAGTCATCCCGTACACTAGCATTATCTTACACGCCAAGGACAATCTAAGATTTTTACTGAAGCTAATTAACCTACACACCTATACAACCTTGGAGTGTGGGAAGAAACTGGAGCACCAGGAGAAAACCCACGTGGTCACAGGGAAAACGTACAAACTCCATACAGATCTCACCTTTGATCAGGATCGAACCCATGTCTCTAGTGCTGTAAGACAGCAACTCTACCGCCTCACCACCGTGTTGCCCTGAGATCTCAGAACCCTTCAACATTCACCCTTTAAGCAATAACATTGATTATCCCGACATTATCACACCCCTGTTTCTGTCGCACCCCAATTACTCTGTACTAATTGCCTGTCACACATCCTGTGTTGCAATGGCGATGACAACTTGAGTAATTACATTTGCGATGGAGCGTTTGGGAAAGTGCTGAGGTCGTGAAAAGCAAATGGTCCTTTCCTGGAATTCTTGTTTCTGGGCTGTCTATGACTGTTTCCCAATTATTAATGAGACCTCCTGCCACACTTGGGCTGGGAATGGCAAATCGCTTTATTCATAAAGTTGACAGCTTCACGGATATAAAGAGTAGACATTTTGCATGACCTGGTATGTCTAGGAGTAGTATGAAGAAGTTCTCCAACCAGAGTTCAGCAACATCCTCTCTTGCTGCTCCCCTCTGTGATTCCTCCTGTTCGACTATATCATGTTTTAACCCAGTCTCGCTCCCACAGCCTCGTGTTTTTTCTCGGTGCTTACCTGTGTCTCCATCTCCTACCTCAGTGATTCCAGCTCCAGTTCCAGACTCTTCTCCATCGGCGAGACCAAACGTAGACTAGGCGATCGTTTCACTGAACACCTTCGCTCAGTCCGCCTGAACCTACCTGTTCTCCCATATAACCATATATAACCATATAACAATTACAGCACGGAAACAGGCCATCTCGACCCTTCTAGTCCGTGCCGAACACATAATCTCCCCTACTAGAATGTTGCCTGGGTTTCAACAACTAAGTTACAGAGATAGGTTGAATAAGTTAGGTCTTTATTCTCTGGAGCGCAGAAGGTTAAGGGGGGACCTGATAGAGGTCTTTAAAATGATGAGAGGGATAGACAGAGTTGATGTGGACAAGCTTTTCCCTTTGAGAATAGGGAAGATTCAAACAAGAGGACATGACTTCAGAATTAAGGGACAGAAGTTTAGGGGTAATATGAGGGGGAACTTCTTTACGCAGAGAGTGGTGGCGGTGTGGAATGAGCTCCCAGTGGAAGTGGTGGAGGCAGGTTCATTGGTATCATTTAAAAATAAATTGGATAGGCATATGGATGAGAAGGGAATGGAGGGTTATGGTACGAGTGCAGGCAGGTGGGACTAAGGGGAAAAACATTTTGTTCGGCACGGACTTGTAGGGCCGAGATGGCCTGTTTCCGTGCTGTAATTGTTATATGGTTATATGGTTATAGTCCCATATACCTGCGCTCAGACCATAACCCTCCATTCCCTTCCCATCCATATAACTATCCAATTTTATAATATTCTCCCAGTTGCTAAACAATTTAATTCTCCTTCCCATTGCCACACACAGCTTTCTGTCCTAGATCTCCTCCATTGTCAGAGTGAGGGTAAACGCAAATTTAAGGTTTGTTTATTGTCACATGTACCAATTAAGGTACAGTGGAATTCAGCACCTCATATTTCGCTTGGGCAGCTGGGCTACAACCCAGTGGTATGAATATTGATTTCGCTCACTTCAAGTAACCCTGGCATTTCCTCTCTCTCTATCCCTCCCCCACCCAAGTTGCACCAGCTTCTCATTTACACCCAGCAAACAGCTAACAATGGTCTGTTTCCTTTATCATCGTTACTGTTTTGCATATTTCATTCATTGTTCTTTATCTCTCTCCATCATTTGTCTATATCTTTCGTTTCCCTTATCCCTAACCAGTCTGAAGAAGGGTCTCAACCCGAAACGCCACCTATTCCTTCTCCCCAGAGATGCTGCCTGTCCCGCTGTGTTACTCCAGCTTATTGTGTCTATAGACATTTGGATATCAGGGATATTCTATCCAGATACAGGACATCCCAACGTACATGTTACAGAGGTTGCTGGGGTCACAGTAGCTTTATGGTGAAATTGTATCTGGTTAGCATGCAACAAAAGCTTTTCACTGTACCTCGGTACACATGACAATAAACTCAACTCGTGTGTGTGACTGCATCAAATTTCTTAACAATGAAAAAAGTATTTTCATGGTGACAGTACAGCTTATTATGCACATTTTTCGTAAACTGACGATGTCTTTTCATTTTCAATTGTAGAGATAACAAGACATATCTGTACATCCAAATGAAGTTATATGGGAAGAAGAACTTGAAAGATTGGATAGAAGATCCTAAAAACTATCAGTCCCCGAAGAAAGATAATTCACTGGACATTATGCGTCAATTATTAGATGGAGTTGAATACATTCATCAGCGTGATCTGCTTCATCGAGACCTGAAGGTCAGACCATTGGGATTGTGTGGGGGAAAGATTTAATAGAAGCCTGAGGGGTAACTTTTCCATACGAGTGGTGGGTGTATGGAACGAGCTGCCGGAGGAGGTAGTGAGGCAGGTACTTTCAATGTTTAGGAAATATTTAGAAAGGTACATGGATAGGACAGGTTTTGAGGGATATGGGCCAAACGTGGACAGGTGGGACAAGTGTAGATGGGATATGTTAGGAGGTGTGGGCAAGTTAGGCTGAAGGGCCTATTCCCATGCTGTATGCGTCAATTACCCTATTTTCTATGTTTCTATAGAGTTAGATAGAGCTCTAGGGGCTAATGGAATCAAGGGATATGGGGAGAAGGCAGGCACGGGTTATTGATTGGGGACAATCAGCCATGATCATTGTGGTGCTAGCTCAAAGGGCCAAATGGCCTCCTCCTGCACCTATTTTCTATGTTTCTATGAAATGCTGCAAATTAACTGATTGATTTTCGTTCTGGTGAAAATAGCCGGCGAACATCTTCCTGACAGAAGAAACCAAGCTGGAGGCAAAGATCGGTGACTTTGGTCTCGCTAGAGTGAAAGACGACAACCCTCTCACCATGCACGCGGGAACATTTCCTTACATGAGTCCGGAACAGGTGAGGGACCAAACCGACCAATCGCTGAATCACAGGAGATGTTGGCTTGGCCCATCCCCGGTGCAGACACTTTAAAAAAAACATTATCTGGTTACTTCCTGCTCTCATCTTCCTGCAAATGCTGTTGATCTGCAGAGGGTGTTAAAAACTGTTAACCTCTTTCGGCTTTCAGTACTTGCCCTTCATCGGTGAGAGTATTATTGGCTGTAGACGTTGGGAGCCATGTTACAGTTATGTAAGACGTTGGTGAAGCCGCATTTAGAGTATTCTGGGCACCATGTTTGGCAGTTGTTGATGTACCAGTCACAAGACCGGATTTCGGGAAGCTTGTCCTTCACTGAGCCGGTGATCTTCCAGTGGAACCTGACGTCTATCTCAGAGATCGGAGAGTCCTCTGTACACAGTTGTTGTTGGGTGGGGGGGGGGGGGGGAGGGTCCACAACCAGGATAACTAACGCCCTTTCGCAGTCCCACTGGGCTGGAGGGCAGCAGCAGCTAGATCCCGGCTGTTGTGTTTGGATGAGCTGGAGAGGGGGTGGGAAGTTCTGGGGGAAGTAAAGGAGCAGACCAACATTTATGTGGAAGCAGCATCCTTATAAGTTGAGAAGGTGGGAATTGAGAAGGGAGGGAGGTGGAGGATGAAATATATGAACGCACTTTGTAACCACGGGCAGCACGGTGGTGCAGCGGTAGAGTTGCTGCCTTACAGCACCAGAGCCCTGGGTCCCGGGTTCGATCCTGACCACCGGTGGTGTCTGTACAGTTTGTACGTTCTCCCTGTGACCGCGTGGGTTTTCTCCGAGATCTTCAGTTTCCTGCCACATTCTAAAGACAACATGTTCGTAGGTTAATTGGCTTGGTGTAAATGTAAATTGTCCCTAGTGTGTGTAGGATAGTGTTAATGTGCGGGGGTTGCTGGTCAGTGCGGACTTGGTGAGCTGAAGACCTTGTTACTGCGCTGTATCTCTAAACCTAAAAACAACCACCTGAAGAGAGGGAATTGCAAACTAATTTCTCATCTACCTTGATTCCACAGTTTGCACAACAGGACTACAACCATAAGATCGACATCTTTGCCCTGGGGCTGATTTTCTTTGAGCTACTGTGGATGTATCACGGCACAGCATCAGAAAGATTAGAAGTGAGTTTGTCAGTCACATGTATAGGGTGGCACGGTGGCGCAGCGATAGAGTTGTTGCCTCACAATGCTTACATTACCAGGGACCCGGGTTCAATTCAGTCTACGGGTACTGTCTGCACGAAGTTTTACATTCTCCCCGTGACCGTGTGGGTTTTCTCCGAGATCTTTGGTTTCCTCCCACACTCCAAAGACGTACAGGTTTGCAGGTTAATTGGCTTTGTATCAATGTAAATTGTCCCTAGTGTGTGTAGGATAGTGTTAACGTGCGGGATCGCTGGTCGGTGCGGACTCGGTGGGCCAAAGGGCCTGTGACTTCAATCTACATATGGATTGGGTGAATCAAATTGGCAGAGGTGCTGAGGAAGAGGATTTCTTGGAATATGTGCGGGATAGTTTTCTAAGCCAACATGTAGAGGAACCAATGAGAGAGCTGGCTATTCTAGACAGGGTATTGAGTAATGAGGAAGGGTTAGTTGGCAGTCTTGTGCGTGGCCCCTTGGGCAAGAATTACCATAATATGGTTGAGTTCTTCATTAGGATGGAGAGTGACATTGTTAATTCAGAAACAATGGTTTTGAACTTAAAGAAAGGTAACTTTGAGGGTATGAGACGTGAATTGGCCAAGATTGACTGACAATTGATTCTTAAAGGGTTGACGGTGGATATGCAATGGAAGGCATTTAAAGACTGCATGGATGAACTACAACAATTGTTCATCCCAGTTTGGCAAAAGAATAAATTGGGGGAGGTAGTGCATCCGTGGTTAACAAGAGAAATGAGGGATAGTATCAAAGCAAAAGATGAAGCGAACAAATTAGCCAGAAAAAGCAGCCTACCAGAGGACTGGGAGAAATTCAGAGTCCAGCAGAGGAGGACAAAGGGCTCAATCAGGAAAGGGAAAATAGATTATGAAAGAAAACTGGCAGGGAACATAAAAACTGACTGCAAACGTTTTATAGACATGTGAAGAGAAAAAGATTAGTTAAAACAAATGTAGGTCCCTTGCAGTCAGAAACAGGTGAATTGATCATGGGGAACAAGGATGTGGCAGATCAATTGAATAACTACTTTGGTTCTGTCTTCACTAAAGAAGACATAAATAATCTGCTGGAAATAGCAGGGAATCGGGGGTCAAATGAGATGCAGGAACTGAATGAAATCCAGTTTAGCCAGGAAGTGGTGTTAGGTAAATTCAATGGATTAAAGGCCGATAAATCCCCAGTGCCAGATAGGCTGCATTCCAGAGTACTTAAGGAAGTAGCCCCAGAAATAGTGGATGCATTAGTGATAATTTTTCAAAACTCTTTAGATTCTGGAGTAGTTCTTGAGGATTGGAGGGTAGCTAATGTAACCCCACTTTAAAAAGGGAGACAGAGAGAAAACGGGGAATTACAGACCAGTTAGACTAACATCGGTAGTGGGGAAAATGCTAGAGTCAGTTATTAAAGATGGGATAGCAGCACATTTGGAAAGGGTTTATGAAAGGTAAATTATGACTGACGAATCTTATAGAATTTTTCAAGGATGTAACTAGTAGAGTGGATAAGGGAGAACCAGTGGATGTGTTATATCTGGACTTACAAAAGGCTTTCGACAAGGTCCCACATAAGAGATTAGTATACAGACTTAAAGCACACGGTATTGGGGGTTCAGTATTGATGTGGATAGTGAACTGGCTGGCAGACAGAAAGCAAAGAGTAGGAGTAAACGGGTTCTTTTCAGAATGGCAGGCAGTAACTAGTGGGGTACCGCAAGGCTCAGTGCTGGGACCGCAGCTATTTACAATATATATTAATGATCTGGATGAGGGAATTAAATCCAACATCTCCAGGTTTGCAGATGACATGAAGCTGGGGGCTAGTGTTAGCTGTGAGGAGGATGCTAGGAGGCTGCAGGGTGACTTGGATAGGTTGGGTGAGTGGGCAAATACATGGCAGATGCAGTATAATGTGGATAAATGTGAGGTTATCCATTTTGGTTGCAAAAACAGGAAAGTAGACTATTATCTGAATGGTGGCCAATTAGGAAAAGGGGAAATGCAACGAGACCTGGGTGTCATGGTACACCAGTCATTGAAAGTAGGCATGCAGGTGCAGCAGGCAGTGAAGAAAGCAAATGGTATGTTAGCACTCATAGCAAAAGGATTTGAGTATAAGAGCAGGGAGGTTCTTGCATACAGTTTTGGTCTCCCAATCTGAGGAAAGACATTATTGCCATAGAGGCAGTACAGAGAAGGTTCACCAGACTGATTCCTGGGATGTCAGGACTTTCATATGAAGAAAGACTGGATAGACTCGGCTTGTACGCGCTAGAATTTAGAAGATTGACGGGGGATCTTATAGAAACTTATAAAATTCTTAAAAACATTTTCACACGGAGAGTGGTGAATCTGTGGAATTCTCTGCCACAGAAGGTAGTTGAGGGCAGTTCATTGGCTATATTTAAGAGGGAGTTAGATGTGGCCCTTGTGGCTAAAGGGATCCTAAAGGGTATGGAGAGAAGAGAGGTACAGGATACTGAGTTGGATGATCAGCCATGATCATATTGAATTGCGGTGCAGGCTCGAAGGGCCGAATGGCCTACTCCTGCACCTAATTTCTATGTTTCTGCGATGTATTTCGAAACTAAACTAAACTTCCCCTGAAAGCCTAAGGAAGACGGGGTCTCGGGGTGGGCGGATGGTACGAGTCGGTTACTGGAGGGAGGGGGGAGAGCTGGGGCTCAAAGTCGGTCTCGAGCGAGGCCTCCAGCCCAATGATGTTAGGCCACAGAACGACCGGAGATACGATCCGGAAAACAACCACATCTCCAGCAAGGCAAGAGATTGAAAGAAGTTTCCCCCCGACCCCGTCCCTGTCCCCTACCCCTCACATAAAACAAACTAGAGAACATTAATGTAAACTTTTAAGACACATTAAATATAACAAAATATACAAAGACACAGACAGACCGTTGGCGAGGCTGCGATCGCTGATGAACCAGCACCACCTGGTGAATCTCGCGGTTCATTTCCCCAGACTCTCGGTCTGAAGAAGGGCTTCGACCCGAAACGTCACCTATTCCTTTTCTCCAGAGATGCTGCCCAACCCGCTGAGTTACTCCAGCCTTTTGTGTCTTATCTTCGAATTTGGGTGGCTCATGCCTTTGGCGTGCTGGAGCTAAGTTGGCATGTGGTGCTGCTGCTGCCTGTGTGCCCTATTGAAGGGTCTCTTCCATTATGTGGTTGTCCAACCAAGGAGGCAACTTGGGGGAGTGGGCTGCCCTCAACATTGTCCCCCCCCCTGGTTGGCATAGCAACGTGTTACATGCTCCACGCTGCCACCTGGGGACCCAGAATGGAAGTACGGGCAGGTGCATAGTGAAGATAGACACAAAATGCTGGAGTAACTCAGCGACTCCAGCATTCATGAGTGTAAACCAGCATCTGCAGTTCCTTCCTACACATTTTGGATACAGAGTGAAGTTGCCTCAGGTTGAGGGGGAGAGATGGAGATGGAGGAGTCATTTTCATCTGTTTGTTTTTTGTTTATTTAGACTTGGAATGATATTCGCAAGGGAAAGTTTTGTGCGAGTTTCGTTAAGGAGCATCCTGCTGAGGTAACGAAACTATTTAATTCTAATCCAGGAGCATATATTTTACCAATCTATCATTAACAATTTGATATTAAATGCCTGATCCAAGACGTTGACTCTTTGTGTGCTAGTCATAGTAGTGAACCTTCAATCAGGCATTACAATCACTCCACTCTGTTAAATCTCTCCCATTACAGCAACGTTATTCCCTTATCATGTATCTGTACACCTTGAATGTAATCATGTATTGTCTTACTGCTGACCGGATAGCTTTTCACTGTACCTCCATACACGCGGCAATAAACTAAACTGAAACTAAATCTCTCTTTGTCTGTTCCCACCAGAGTGCCTTAATCCAGAAAATGCTGTTGAAGGATCCCAAGGAACGGCCAGAGGCAGCTGAGGTGAAGCGAGAACTGGACGCTTTGTGTGTGCAAACCAACGAAGAAGACAAGGAGAAAGACAAGGCGGAAGACAAGGCGGAAGACAAGGCGGAAGACAAGGCGGAAGACAAGGCGGAAGACAAGGAGGAAGACAAGGAGAAAGACAAGGCGGAAGACAAGGTGGAAGACAAGGCGGAAGACAAGGCGGAAAACAAGGAGAAAGACAAGGCGGAAGACCCTCCCCAGATACCCATCTCTGATCAGCAACCCAATTAACCAGCTACTTTCCTATAGAGAAATCTCCTCACATTCGCTCTACAGCTCTCTTTTAATACTTATTTTTTACGATAATAGTTTCACAGCTGCACCAAGCAACGTGCGGTGTCTGCTTCTATCATTCAAGATTGGTTTCTGGGGGCACCTTAACGTAAGATTCCTATCAATGCCACAGGGAATAACTTTTAAGGCAGAGCAGGTGAAAGGTCACTGAGGGTGAATGGGAATATAGATTTGAACGTACAGTCACAGAGCTTATTAAATGATGGGAGGGCTGAGTAGCCTCCTAATTCATATGTTTGTTTGAACATTTGCATGCTCACAAGGCAGCATTAAAAAAAATATTAAATCTCTGATATTCAGAGATTTTTACAATTGAGGTAATTTTTTTGTAAGGATGTGATCATTCCCATTCCACAGGGAGAGAATTCCCGCTGGTGAGTCTGTCTGAGATCCGGTGCGGGATTCCCGTGTAGGGTTGGGACAACCCACCCAGCCAGAGCTTCGTCCCTAGTCTCGGAGTTGCCACTCAGTGGGTTCCAGCTTTGTGGTAGATTTGGGGAGGGTGGGCATGGCAGTGTGAGTGGCTGGAAGTCACCAGACCCCTGTTGTGTAGGAAGGAACTGCAGATGCTGGTTTAAACTGAAGACGGACACAAAATGCTGGACTAACCCAGCAAGACAGTCAGCGTCTCTGGAGAAAAGGGTCTCAACCCGAAACGTCACCTAGTTCTTTTCTCCAGAGACGCTGCCTGTCCCGCTGAGTTACTTCAGCATTTTGTGTCTATCTTCAGTTTAGACTGGCATCTGCAGTTCCTTCCTACACAACAGGGATCTGGTGGCTTCCAGCCACTCACACTGCCATGCCCACCCTCCCCAGATCTACCACCAGGCTGGGACCCACTGAGTGGCAACTCCGAGTGTATCTGAGTGCCAGCATTTTGTGTCGATCTCCTGTTGTATAGGTAGCCACATCCAGCAAAATTCAGTCCAACATCACCAGCTTCAACTTAACACTTCTCTTTTCCCCTTCCCATCTATCCCAACAACTCTGCCCAGGATTCTTCCTGCAATGAAACAAGGAACTGCAGGTGCTGGTGAATACCCATAAGGACACAAAGTGCTGGAGTAACTCAGCGGGACAGGCAGCATCTCTGGAGAACATGAATAGGTGATGTTTCGGGTCGAGACCCATCTTCAGACTGGAGATTCTTCGTGCGAACTTGCTCTGCCTCTTCCCCAAACTCACGGTGTATCCGAAAGCCGGTGGTCCTTTGGTCTGGACTTAATTCTTCTGAGCTCCACGAGATGGTCCTTTATCGAAAAGCAATAACCGTGATGGAAATCTAAAATAAAATCAGAAGATGCTGGAAACACTCAATGGGTCAGTCAGCATCCGTGGAAGAAACAGCAGCGTTAACGATTTGGATCAATAACATAAATTAGACGTGGGGAAGGTAGGAAAGCAAATGTGTTTACAATAACGGAGAAGGGGCAGGGCTGGAGAGAACAGGGGGAATGTTTGTGACAGGGTGGAGAATGAGAGAGACTAAATGACACGTGGTGATGGTGTTGGCTGGGGGAGGGTGGTCAGAGAGTAAGAAACGCAGCACAGACGGTGGCCCTTCAGCCCATCAAGTCCACACTGACTATCCATTTACACAAATCCTCGTTGAGTCGAGGATCCCGTGGCAGAGTGGGATGCTGACTCCAAGGTCCGGGGGTTTGGAGATGCGTGCGTTTGGGATCATGCTGTTGAAGGCAGAGCTGTCGTTAATAAATGGGAGTCTGATGCAAGTGTCCTTGTTAATCCGACGTTCCGTGTGGGTGCTGGCTGGGAGAGGGTGGGGAATGCTTGTTGACGGTCTGCTGGAGAATGGTGACTGCAAATCCGTGAGGAACTGAGCACCTTCAGTGAATCCAAAATGGGACGTGCGGAATTCCCATGGACTGTCAGAGCTGGAGACATTGGCAAGGAAAAGCTATTGGCTGTGGAAGAGAATTCTGGCCCACTGCTTGTGGCAAACAAGGAATGCAGAAAAGGGAAAGGAGAGGGAAGAGAAACGAGGAAGTGCAGATGCTGGTTTACACAAGAAGACACAAAGTGCTGGGGTAACTCAGCAGCTCAGGTAGTTTCTTCGGAGAACATGGATAGATGGTGTTTAAGGCGGGACCCTTCTTCAGACTCTTCTGGAATTTTTTGAGGATGTAACAAAGAAAATGGACAAGGGAGAGCCAGTGGATGTAGTGTGCCTGCACTTTCAGAAAGCATTTTATAAGATCCCACATAGAAGATTAGTGGACAAAATTAGAGCGCATGGTATTGGAGGTAGAGTGCTGACATGGATAGAAAATGGGTTGGCAGACAGTGATTAGTGGGGTACCGCAAGGCTCGGTGCTGGGACCGCAGCTATTTGCAACATATAATAATGATTTAGATGAAGGAATTAAAAGTAACATTTGCAAATTGGCAGATGACACAAAGCTGGTTGCCAGTGTGAACTGTGATGAGGATGCTAGGAGGATGCAGGGTGACTTGGACAGGCTGGGTGAGTGGGCAGATGCATGGCAGATGCAGTTTAATGCAGATAAATGTGAGGTTATCTACTTTGTTGGCAAGAACAGGAAGGCAGATTATTATCTTCCTCGTGGAGTCTGTTTCTGCAGGAGATGTGGCCGTCACCCCAGCAGTGATGGGAACGTCGGAAGCCTCTCCAGGCTTATGTTTCCTTCCCCAGTCTGCACCTCCTCAGACGGACCTGTTGCATCAATGAGCCGCACAAGTGGTGTAGCTGGTTGAGCCGCTGCCTCAGTTCATGCCAGGTTCAATCCCAACTTCCGCCACTGTCAGTGGAATTCTGTGCCACAGGAGGCTGTGGCAGTCGTCAGTGGATATTTTTAAGCCAGAGATAGATAATATTCTTGATTAGTACGGGTGTCAGAGGTTATGGGACGAAAGCAGGAGAACGGGGTTAGGAGGGGAGATAGATCAGCCATGGTTGAATGGCGGAGTAGACCTGATGGTCTGAATGGCCTAATCCTCCTATCTCTTATGACCTATGAGGTGTTTTGGCACGTTCTCCCTGAGACCCCTTGAGTTTCATTGGATCGGTCCGGATTTCTCCCGCATCCCAAAGATTGGCCACTGTAACTGCCCTGGGTATATGGGTGAGTGGTGGAATCGGAGGGGGAGAGTGGATGGGATTTGGCAGCATGGGCAAAATGGGGTTAATGTAGGATTTGGGTGGCTGATGGTCAGTGTGGAGTTGATGGGCTGAAGGGCCTGTTCCTGTGCTGTGACTCTATGACCACCCTCTTCCAGCCAACACCATCACCAGGTGCCTCACCTGGCCCCAACCGAGTCACAAACATTCCCATTGAGCTTTCCAACCCTGCCCCTTCTCTGTGATCTAACACACTTTTAATTTCTAACCTTTTCCAGGGCTGATGGGAAATTCCTGACCCAGAGACGTTAACCGTGGCTCTCACTCCCCAGACGCTGCCTGACCTGCTGAGTGTTTCTGTTTTATATTTTCTGTTCTTAGTTCAGATTTCCAGCAATTGGTGCTTCTTCTGATTTTTGATGGAGGATCATTTAGCAGAGCTGAGTGGAGCCAAGTCCCGACTAAAGAAACGGCTCTAGAATGCACCGCAAGGTTTGGGATGAGGCCGAACATTTCTGTAGGGAACGATCAGGGCAGAGAGGGTCCATTGGTTGGGAAGGATCTCCATAGACACCCCAAAGATGTACAGGTTTGTAGGTTTGTTGAAAGGAACTGCAGATGCTGGTTCACACCGAATATAGACACAAAATGCTGGAGTAACTCAGCGGGTCAGGCATCATCCCTGGAGAAAGGGAATAGGTGCCGTTTCAGGTCGAGACCCTTTTTCATACTCTGATGAAGGGTCTCGACCTGAAGCATCGCTATTCCTTTTCTCCAGAGATGCTGCCTAACCCACTGAGTTACTCCAGCACTTTTTGTCTATCTTCAGGTTTGTAGGTCAATTGGCTTCTGTAAATTGCCCTTAGTGAGTGGGATAGTGCTAATGTACGGGGTGATTGCTGGTCAGCATGGACTCAGTGGGCCGAAGGGCCTGTGTCCACACTGTAAGTCTAAAGCTAAAGTATACAGCCTGCCCTGCTACTTTATCCTTCGGCTGTTCACCTTTCTTCACCCACGGGTTTGTTTATTTGTAAGCCGATGAGAGTGGCATCAGGGTTATTGTTATTATCCCTGATGATACATTCCCACTCTGCCTCACCTGACCCTCAGGTTTGTAGCTTATTTGGCTTCTGTAAAAATTGTAAACTGTGGGATAGTATTATTGTGAGGGGATCGCTGGCCGGTGCAGACTCTGGGCTGAATGGCCTGTTTCCGTGCTAGAATGCTGCACGAGACCAACACAGACAATGAAGGATGAGTCTGAAGAAGGGTCAGACCCAAAACGTCACCTATCCGTGTCCTCCAGAGATGCTGCCTGGTCCACTGAGTTACTCCCGCACTTTGTGACTTCTTATGTAAAAATGCATCAATAGTTCCTTGTGTATCTACTCTCTAAGATTGGAGAGCTGCTGGAGGAACTCCCATGGTAATTGTAATTTTATAACATCAGAACTTTATTGTAAAATTGAAATAAACAATTTCAACAAACAATGGCAAAATTCATTTGACACCGGGCATGACGTGACCTGATCACCAGGGTGTCCCTCAGGAGCTCTGGTTCCCCTCAGGTGCTCTGGTTCCCCTCGGGTGCTCTGGTTCCCCTCGGGTGCTCTGGTTCCTCCCACATCACAGGGACGCGCTGGACGGTGGGTTAATTGGCCGCTGAAAATTGTTCCCTTCCCAATTTGTGGATGAGGGGAGAGTCGATGTAAATGGAGGGGGTGGGAGGATGGGGTTATTGTAGGATCAGTGTAAATGGGCGGTTCATGGCCGGCACAGACTTGGTGGGCCGAAGGGCCTGTTTTGCTGAGTTTTTTTCCCTGTCTACAGTGTTGGAGACTTTGTGGCACCAGGTATTTGGATGATCTTTGTTTTGCTTGGAGTCGCTGTTCGTATCGGCACTGGGTCTCACAGTTCTCTGCTCTGATGTTTTCCACCCCAGGGGTGGGGAGAGATGCACGGATATTTCAAGAACAAAATAGTCCAAAGACCAACTTTCTTACCAATGTATTTTAATTGTAGGATTAAACGAGAACTTACCAATTTTAAGTTTGATCTTTATTTTTTTGAGGAGTTACGATGAGCGATTACGTGAAGAAGCCACGCCAGTCCTCATGCGCGTCAATCTTCAAAGCTGCGGTGTGAAATCAGAGATAACAGTAGTCAAAGTAACATAGTAAGACTTAGAGAAGACTAGAACTACCAAGTGATCTTTATGATAAGAGGGTTGGGAGCGTAGGGCACGTAATTTTCATTAAAGACATTGTTGCCAGAGCAGGTTCACCAGACTGATTCCTGGGATGTCAGGACTTTCATATGAAGAAAGACTGGATAGACTCGGCTTGTGCTCGCTAGAATTTAGAAGATTGAGGGGGGATTTTATAGAAACTTACAAAACTCTTGAGGGGTTGGACAGGCTAGATGCAGGAAGATTATTCCCGATGTTGGGGAAGTCCAGAACAAGTTGTCACAGTTTAAGGATAAGGGGCAAGTCATTTAGAATCGAGATGAGAAAAACATTTTTTACACAGAGAGTGGTGAATCTGTGGAATTCTCTGCCACAGAAGGTAGTTGAGGCCAGTTCATTGGTTATATTTAAGAGGGAGTTAGATGTGGCTAAAGGGACCAGGGGGTATGGAGAGAAGGCAGGTACAGGATACTGAGTTGGATGATCAGCCATGATCATATTAAATGGTGGTGCAGGCTCAAAGGGCCGAATGGCCTACTCCAGCACCTATTTTCTATGTTTCTATGCAATTGCTCATCGTAACGCCTCATAAAATAAAGATCAAACTTCAAACTGGTAAGCTCATTTAATCCTACTATTTTACTACGGAGTCACGTGAAGATTTCAAAACTCTATGATTTCATGCCGTGAGATCGAGTCCACAGCCACAACTGCCTTAATTGATAGATGAGGGAAACATTCATAATGAATAAATAATAACAACAGTAACTCCTCATCCTGGAGTAAACTAAACCACTGAACCTAAAATGGAGTTGGCAAATACCCCTGGTCTGGCAATAGGTTATTATAAAATGTTCAGAAAGTTTGTTCGTTTGACCATCCTGCAGCCGCTAGGATTTGGTCCAGCCGAACGTACATAACCTTTGCTGCTGATGTTGTAGCAGCCCTGGTGGAGTGAGATTTGAAAAATATCAGTATCTACTCCTGCATGAGCAAAACCCCATTTTAACCACCTGGAGATGGTCTTAACCGATACCTTCTTATAAAGTTTTTGTAATTAACAAACATTGCTAGTTCAGAGCCTCTAAGGCTCTTGGTGACCTTGATGTATTGTTGTATATGTGACCATACATACCCGAAGGTCCATGGTGTATGCCATGAACCTAGTTTGAGACCTGACGCCCCTGGTCTGCTTAACTAAATCATAATCATAAAATATTATATTATTTGCAGATGTAACCATCCTGTCCAGTCGCAATTATGTAGTGACAGAACCTGTTGCACTGAGACCAGTGCCTTGAGGATAACTACCTTCTGAGAGCCGTGCCAAAGCTAAGGATGTAGCTGGAGCCACCTGGTGAAATAGTGTTAATACCAAATCAATATCTGCCCTGTGCTTGTCCTGGGAGAACTTGTGTGAAAGATATGCTTTATAACTCGGTATCAGAGGGTGAAACCCGACAGAGTGGGTCCCTTTTGCTGCAGCAAATATGATGGGAAGGCACGTTGGGCACAGTTAATTTATTGTCAAAGACCCATTTGAAACGAACTCCAAGACGTCAGTTATCTGTACCGTATTAGATGTAACATTAGCATTTAAACAAACGCTTCCCATCTCCTGAAGAGGAAATGTAATGCTTTCCTTTTTTGAGGCTATCCCTGCACTCTGCAGTGAGCCCACGCATGGATCGGTCTGACAATCCGAGCCGCAGGAGCCGTCTACTCAGTATCTATGTCAATAAATTGATTTTATCATGCAGAGGCTGGTTTCCCAAGCCACAGGCTGAACCAGCAAAGTTATACGTTTAGAATAACCGTAAAAGGTTGTATTATTATTCCCGACAAAAGTAAGTAAGTAAGTAAAATTTATTTATATAGCACGTTTAAATCAACTCGCGTTGAGACCAAATTGCTTCACATAGAAAAAATAATAATTACGCTTCCGTACATCCATAGAAAAATTAAAATGATGAATAAATGACACAACATATTGTATAATTCAACACAAACGTCCCCCCACAACAGAATAAAAAATTTCCACTGTGGGGAAAGGCATCAGAAAGTTCAGTCCTCTCCCTCTGTGATCACCCGAGGTCGGGGCCTATTTGTGGCCTCCGCAGCCAGTCCGATGTTTTCAGGCCCTCTTGCCAGAAAGCTGGAATGCCGGCATCGGGTGAACACTCCTCGGCGGCTTGGAAATGTCTGGAGCGGCCGCTTCCTCCCCGGAGACCGCGGCACCCGAAGTCTTCAGACCGCGCTGGTTGGAGCTCCGACTCTGGTGATCTCGAATCCTTTAAATCCAGCGCCGCCCGCGACTGGACGCTCCGCAGCCACAGCTCCTCGGGTGTTGGTCGGCGGTCACAGTACTCCGGAGTTTACCACACGGTGACCCGGTAAGGCATCACCCACTCCATGTTGGTGTCCCAGCACTGCACCGCCGCCGAAGCTGTAGTTCCGGCCGATCCCGACAGGAAACGCTTCAACAGTCTGATGGTAGGCCGCGAGGAAGGGGCGAAGAAGCAGCTCGGAGGGAAACCGCCTCTCCGACCTGGTAGGGACCAGGAAAAGTTTCCCCCTTCCCCTCCCCCCACCCACCACATAAAAGAAGACCTCCAACAAACATTTTGAAGTAACAGGACTAAAAAATAAAATAGGGTGAAAGGACGGACTGCAGGCGGAGCAGCCATACACAACGGCGCCCCACTCCTGCAGTCCGACAAATGCGGGAAGCATGGCTGCATAGGCCAGTCAGACAGAACGGCAACCTAAAGCAGGATCTTGCTGACTTTATTGCAAGACCCAACTGAGGAGGCAAAATGGAGGGCGACAAATGTAACTTCTTTCTCCTTGTAGCGAGAATGTATCTTTCGCCACTGTTATGCCACATATTTTTGCAACAGGTAAATGAGCCTGGAAACAAACATATCGATATTTGGTGTTCCATTGAGCCATAATTGCATTAAATACTTTGTGATCCAACACCTATTTTGTGTTGTCATTGATGGTACGTGATGATACTCCAACGCAAAATGAAATTAGGTAAATTATTACAGGATATTCGGTCTTGATTGCACCCATGTGACTAACATACGCCACCACCATAGTGTATCAACTTAGCGTTGAGTATGCAGATTATGCATATTCGCTTAATAACCCTTTAACCTATAGAATGCACCTAGTGTCTATAGATAGTTGATGCCAATAACTGAATAATTGTTAACTCATGCAAATCTCCGCCTCCAAAGTAGAGATGGTATTCATAATTTTCCACCTTAAAGCCCCATCAGTTTATAATATAACTGAAATTTTACTGACCGGACTACTGGGGCAACGCTGCATACTGTTCGTCCACCATTATGACTTTGGTAGCTTCAGCTGGGAATAGCATAAGGTCTGTCACAAAGACCTACATGGCATTTGAAAGATTACTACTTTGCACAATGTAAGTTCCCCCACTTGCACAGCTGAATCACAGCTACTATATTGCCAATTACACTTGATGAATAGTAGGCTGTTTTATCACAACAAGATTGTTACAGGCTCCTATTAATTCCAATCTCTTACCCCAGGGCGGAGTCACAGGCTAATCAATAGTTAAAGGTCAAATCCCAATGATCAACAAGTCTATTTGGTATCACCTTAATTTTAAGTGGATGGATGAGGGACCCAAATTTCTCAAATATAGTTTGAGGCTGAAACATTTTAGCAACATACAGCGTTAGAATATCCTCCAGGCAAGACATAACAAGCGTTTTTGAGCTCTGAGCAGTTCAAGCATCGGTTTTAGTAATTTAGTAAATAACCTGGGAACTGAAGTTAACCCATTTTGCAATGTTTTTTTATCATTGCCCTAATCCAGATAAATTTCAAATGTCTCTGGTGATCCCTGTAAATGGGAGCATCCCATGGAAATCAGATGCGAAGTTTCCTATTTGGAAATTTTATACTGCACATGCAAGTTAAACGCCATTCTGTATCTTTCACAATGAACAGGCCACGCCTGCCAAGTGTGTACCTGCTCGAACAACAATTCTGGCCCAATTTCCTAGCCTGCCTCGAAAGACAACTCTGGCCATAATTCTGAGCCAGCCTCGAAAAACAAACCTGGCCCCAATTCCGTGCTTGGAACCCTAGTATTGTGCAGATTTACATGGTTAGATGCCACAACCATTTGTGTGTTGCAAGGCCACTAGGGCCCCTTCCATCCTTATCAAGGGGAATGCTACTTTCATACAACACGTAAACTAAACACATGTTACCATTATCATTTGTACCAAAAAAACAAGTGTAAATATTACCAACTTGTAGATGGTCCCATATTTTTCCTGAGACCGACTTGGGCCTCGGATTTAAGACCTCTATCCAGCTTTCATGCTGCCACCAATTTCAGTGAACTGATTACTGCCAATGGAGGCATGGGGTGTGTTGTCACCGCAACAATGAAGCCTAGGTCATCGTTGGTACCTCAATTAGTCCGACAGCTTTAGCTTCCTCATCCAGGTTTTACCTGTTGAATAGGTCTTACCTGAAGAGAAGATTCGGCGGCTGGTCTTTAATGTCACCCTTGATAGCGCTGTTCAATCCCGGCATTTACAGTATGAGGGGAACTCTGGCCCCTTCCAGTAATTCTACCACCTTCGTTTGCGAGGACTCCCTTGAATCAATACGCATGTGCTCCAGTAAGTTCCACAGACATACTTTAGGATTTGAAGGAACACAAAAATGCTGGAGAAACTCAGCGGGTGCAGCAGCATCTATGGAGCGAAGGAAGTAAGCAACTTTTCGGGCCGAAACCCTTCTTCAGACTGATGGGGCGTGGCGGGGAGAAGAAAGAAAAAAGGAGGAAGAGCCCGAGGGCTGAGAGGAGAGCCCGAGGGCTGAGGAAGGGGAGGAGAGCCCAAGGGCTGAGGAAGGGGAGGAGACAGCAAGGGCTAACAAAATTGGGAGAATTCAATGTTCATGCCCGCCGGATGCAGACTCCCCAAGCGGAATACGAGGTGCTGTTCCTCCAATTTCCGGTGTTGCTCGCTCTGGCCATGGAGGAGACCCAGGACAGAGAGGTCGGATGGGGAATGGGAGGGGGAGTTGAAGTGCTGAGCCACAGGGAGGTCAGGTTGGTTCTTGTGGACCGAGCGGAGGTGTTCGGCGAAACGATCGCCCAGCCTCCGTTTGGTCTCACCGATGTAGATCAGCTGACATCTAGAGCAGTGGATGGAATAGGTGGGGTTGAAGGAGATGCAGGTAAACCTCTGTCGCACCTGGAACGACTGCTTGGGTCCTTGAATGGAGTCGAGGGGGGACGTAAAGGGACAGGTGTTGCATTTCTTGTGGTTGCAACGGAAAGTGCCCGGGGAGGGGATGGTACGGGAGGGAGGGAAGGGGAGAATTGACAAGGGAGTTACGGAGGGAGTGGTCTTTGTGGAAGGCAGACATGGGGGGGAGAATTCCTTTAGAATTTGAAGTCAGTTACCCACTGACCTCTCGCACTCCCCTCCACAGAGAGGGAGATTCGTAGGCAGCCTGAACAGGTGCTGCCGCAGGCCCCTGCCTCGAGATATGCTCCCTGGCTATACCTCCGACCTTGGAGACAGAACAAAACTGACCCCGTATGCTCTCCTCCTCTGAGAGGGAGACATTATGCAGCCCTTCAACAGGTCTGCTGCCACGGGCCCCCGAGGAGACCCGCGGATATAAAGCTCCTCTTGCTGGAGCATATCGTGATGGAGCATCCTCTCCATCAGAAGCTCTTTCCTGGACAGCCCCGAACAGGTGCTGCTGCCACGGAATCCCGAGGACCCGGGCTGATAGTTCCCTCCTTTGGAGCATATCATTGTTGAGCAGCCTCTCCATTAGGTGCTCCATGTGGGCTAAACGTCCGAAGACGCTAATCATTGAAGGAGGGGAACCCTCCTGGCCTGACTCCCCAAGTCCATAGGCCTGACCTACTTATTGTTGGATTTACCTCTTATCATGGGCACACCATCGGTCTGGGACCCGCTGACCATACTGTCAGTGACTCTGGTGGTGACACCGCTCCTGGACTTATCTCCTCCACGGGAACCACAGCGGTCTGGAAGCTGCTGACCATACTGTCAGCGACTGGTGGCGATACCGCTGCTGGATTCACCCCCTCCACGGGAACCACAGCGGTCACTGCGGTAGCGAACCCGACGGCCGCCGGTTATCCGCGCTTCCACGGTGCTGACCGGAGTGTCAATTCCCCACGGCCCATAACCGGTTCCACGCGGCCCATCCGGACTTCGCCCCGACATTTCCAGCAGGAAACCTCTTATAAAAAGAGATTCCTGCAAGAAAAACACAATCTGGTAAGAAATACAAACCTTACCTGTAGGTTTAAACTTACCGCTGGGAGGAGCGATGAGCCTGCCAGTCCGGTGCTTCGCCATGCGAACGACGTAATGATGCGCGTGCGGACTGGCGGGACTTCTTCACGGAATCACTCACGTGACTCCGAAATAAAATGACTCATCTCATTCCATTCGCAGATGCTGCCTGACCCGACATGTTCCTCCAACACTTGGGCCCGTATGCTACTAATTGCAAAGTTAGACTATCCTTAAACTCACCTTAAACCTGCCACTCCGTCTAACTAAACCCGACGCTCGGTTTAGGATAAATTAGGTATTCTGGTAGCGAGGTTTAGTTAGACTAAAGTCTAAGGTGAGTCTAACTTTAGACTTTGGTTCTAGCTGAGTCTAAAGTTAGACAGTGTTTTAGTTGCCACGGTGACGATGTCTGCTTGTACTGCACATGTGCAATGCAATAGCAGAAGCACGAGCAGACGACAACTTCAAGATGGCTGACAAAAAGAAATAGCGGAAAGGACAACGTACCTCGGTGACTGCCAATCACCACCCCCACCCCCCCCCCCCCACACTTATTATTATTTATTCAAATCGTTTGCTATGTCGCTCTTCAAGGGAGATGCTAAATGCATTTCGTTGTCTCTGTACTGTACACTGACAATGACAATTAAATTGAATCTGAATCTGAAACTGGTATGCCAGCGAGAAAGAAGTTCTCCTGACGTTACTAGTCGATAAAATTACAATTATCGAGAAAAAAAGGTGCAATTTCCAGGCACCAATTGAAAAGAACAAGGATGCTAATTATTTGCAATTTCAGTCACGGTTTAGCAGCCACAGAGATCTTCGTGACCTTCGTGAGCAATGGAAGAGAATGAAGTTGCAAGTGAAGGTAGAGTGATCTTCTCACAAGAAGAGCGTGAGGCAAACGGGTGGAGGCCCACCGTCTCCCAACACATCACCCATGTGCATGCTTATCATGCGTCTGATCCCCCACGATTTCTTACAGATCAGAAATCCATTCTGACCTTCGCCTAGAGAGTACAGGAGTCAGCTCATTGATGATGAATGTTGCTGTTTCTTTTGTGAAACGATACCTTGTCAAGAATGCGTCATCATCGTACTTAGAAAAAGGATTAGCGTAGTCAGTGACATGATTCTCCAGTCTCTCAGCTTGTCGGGCAATCCTTTCGATCTCATCAAATCTTTCTGCTCGCCGCAGTGTTTCCAGCTCGTCGGCCAATTTTTCTCTCTGTAGCGAGCTTAAACCTTCCTTAAATCTGCCCCATGCTGAGTCTAAATATTGCGGCAATTTAGACTCTAGTCTAAGGTCAGGGTAAGCTTTTGCGATTAGTAGAAAGACAACTTAGACTTTAGTCTAAATATCAGGGATTTAAACCCGCTGTTGAGTTTAATTTGCAGAGTTAAACCTGCTGTTGGTTTTTTTTTTTAAATGAGTAGAATACGGGCCTTTGTGTTTTGCTCCAGATTCCTTGTGTTGTTGAGGATAGACACAAACAGCTGGAGTAACTCAGCGGGACTGGCAGCATCTCTGGACAGAAGGAATAGGTGTTAGAGGGAAGTTAGAGATTTAGACAATAATGTAGAGAGATAAAGATATGCAAAAAAGTAATGATGATAAACGAAACAGGCCATTTTTAGCTGTTGGGTGAAAACCAAAAGCTGGTGCAACTTGGGTGGGGGATGGATAGAGAGACAGAGGGGATGCCGGGATTACTTGAAGTGAGAGAAATCAATATTCATACCACTGGGCTGTAAGCCTCACTCAAACAATGGTGGAGACCTTGGACAGAAAGGGAAGTGTGAGACGGTTGTTCGGCACTTGATTGCATTCCAGGAGCGGAGAAAGAGGGAGCAATGTCTTCTCATCCACAGACTCCACCATGTAACCGCAGGCTCTTCTACCTGCAGTCTGCTTGAGCCCAGCACATGTCCGCAGTGTATATGGCTGAAAATGTCCTTTGAACTCGAAGATATTGAAGAACTCAGATGTTGCGAGAGAGCGGTTGCTCTGTTCATCTAATTTTCACAATGGCAGGCAGTGACTAGTGGGGTACCGCAAGGCTCAGTGCTGGGACCCCAGCTATTTACAATATATATTAATGATTTGGACGAGGGAATTGAACGCAACATCTCCAAGTTTGCGGATGACACGAGGCAGTGTTAGCTGTGAGGAGGATGCTAGGAGGCTGCAAGGTGACTTGGATAGGTTGGGTGAATGGGCAAATGCATGGCAGATGCAGTATAATGTGGATAAATGTGAGGTTATCCACTTTGGTGGCAAGAACAGGAAAGTAGACTATTATCTGAATGGTGGCCGATTAGGAAAAGGGGAGATGCAACGAGACCTGGGTGTCATGGTACACCAGTCATTGAAAGTAGGCATGCAGGTGCAGCAGGCAGTGAAGAAAGCGATGGTATGTTAGTATTCATAGCAAAAGGATTTGAGTATAGGAGCAGGGTGGTTCTACTGCAGTTGTACAGGGCCTTGGTGAGACCACACCTGGAGTATTGCGTACAGTTTTGGTCTCCTAATCTGAGGAAAGACATTCTTGCCATAGAGGGAGTACAGAGAAGATTCATCAGACTGATTCCTGGGATGGCAGGACTTTCATATGAAGAAAGACTGGACAGACTCGACTTGTACTCGCTAGAATTTAGAAGATTGAGGGGGGAATCTTATAGAAACGTACGAAATTCGTAAGGGGTTAACATAGAAAATAGGTGCAGGAATAGTTCATTCGGCCCTTCGAGCCTGCACTGCCATTCAATATGATCATGGCTGATCATCCAACTCAGTATCCTGTACGTGCCTTCCCTCCATACCCCCTGATCCCTTTAGCCCCAAGGGCCACATCTAACTCCCTCTTAAATATAGCCAATGAACTGGCCTCAACTACCTTCTACGGGAGAGAATTCCAGAGATTCACCACTCTCTGTGTGAAAAATGTTTTCCTCATCTCGGTCCTAAAAGATTTCCCCCTTATCCTTAAATTGTGACCCCTTGTTCTGGACTTCCCCAACATCGGGATCAATCTTCCTGCATCTAGCCTGTCCAACCCCTTAAGAATTTTGTAAGTTTCTATAAGATCCCCCCTCAATCTTCTAAATTCTAGCGAGTACAAACCGAGTCTATCCAGTCTTTTGTTGGATAATGTGGATAAATGTGAGGTTGGACGGGCTAGATGCAGGAAGATTGTTCCCGATGTTGGGGAAGTCCAGAACAAGGGGTCACAGTTTATGGATAAAGGAGAGGTCTGTTAGGACCGAGATGAGAAAAAAAATGTCACACAGGGAGTGGTGAATCTGTGGAATTCTCTGCCACCGAAAGTAGTTGAAGCCAGTTCATTGGCTATATTTAAGAGGGAGTTAGATGTGGCCCTTGTGGCTACAGGGATCAGGGGGTATGGAGAGAAGGCAGGTACAGGATACTGAGTTGAATGATCAGCCATGATCATATTGAATGGCAGTGCAGGCTCGAGGGGCCGAATGGCCTATTCCTGCACCTATTTTCTATGTTTCTATATTTCTATGTTTCTCTATCCATGTCAGCACTCTACCCCCAATTTTGTGCCCTAATTTTGCCCACTAATCTCCTATGTGGGACCTTATCAAATGCTTTCTGAAAGTCCAGGTAGACTACATTCGCTGGCTCTCCCTTGTCCATTTTCCGAGTTACATCTTCAAAAAATTCCAGAAGATTATTCAAGCATGATTTCCCCTTCATAAATCCATGCTGACTCAGACCGATCCTGTTATTGCTATCCAAATGTACGGCTATCTCATCTTTTATAATTGACTCCAGCATCTTCCCCAACACTGATGTCAGGCTAACTGGTCTATAATTCCCCGTTTTCTCTCTCCCACCCTTCACAGATGCTGCCACACCAGACATGTTCCTCCAACACTTTGTGTTTTGTTCCAGATTCCTTGTGTTGTTGAAGATAGACACAAAAAGCTGGAGTAACTCAGCGGGACATGCAGCATCTCTGGAGAGAAGGAATATGTGACGTTTCGGGACGAGACCCCTCTTCAAACTAATTAAGGTAAAAGGGAAATGAGAGATTTAGACGATGATGTAGAGAGATAAAGATATGCAAAAAAGTTACGATGGTAAAGGACACAGGCGATTTTTAGCTGTTGAGTGAAAACCAGAAGCTGGTGCAACTTGGGTGGGGGATGGATAGAGAGAGAGAGAGAGGGAATGCCGGGGCTACCTGTAGTGAGAGAAATCAATATTCATACCACTGGGCTGTAAGCTGCCCAAGCAAAATATGAGATGTTGGTCCTCCAATTTGCATTTAGCCCCACTCTGACAATGGAGGAGACCTTGGACAGAAAGGTCTGTGTAGGAATGGGAAGGAGTATTAAAGTGTTTAGCAACCGGGAGATCAGATTGGTTCAGGCAGACCTTGCGACTTGTGCTGCTGTTGGATTATGTCCGCCAGCAGCAGGAGCATTACAAAGTTGTCAAATTATGAACATTTAACTTAGCCAGGAGTTTGCAGCATACACCCCTTTGACAGGTTGAATAGAAATGTCCCCAATCTTGTTGATTTATTAATTGAATACATAGATGAACATGTTGAGTAATGTTCGGGTATTGAGTAATTAACGCAATGGAAAGGAAGGAAATTAGTTTGGAGGATGTGGAATCGGTATGGGTAGAGCTGCGAAACACTAAGGGGCAGAAAACGCTGGTGGGTGTTGTGTACAGGCCACCTAACAGTAGTAGTGAAGTTGGAGATGGTATCAAACAGGAAATTAGAAATGCGTGCGACAAAGGCAAAGCAGTTATAGTGGGTGACTTCAATCTACATATAGATTGGGTGAATCAAATTGGCAGGGGTGCTGAGGAAGAGGATTTCTTGGAATGTATGCGGGATAGTTATCTAAATCAACATGTAGAGGAACCAACGAGAGAGCAGGCTTTTTTTGACTGGGTATTGAGTAATGAGGAATGGTTAGTTAGCAGTCTTGTTGTGCGTGGCCCCTTGGGCAAGAGTGACCATAATATGGTTGAGTTCTTCATTAGGATGGAGAGTGACATTGTTAATTCAGAAACAATGGTTCTGAACTTAAAGAAAGGTAACTTTGAGGGTATGAGACGTGAATTGGCCAAGATTGACTGGCAATTAATTCTAAAAGGGTTAACGGTGGATATGCAATGGAAGTCATTTAAAGACTGCATGGATGAACTACAAAAATTGTTCATCCCAGTTTGGCAAAAGTATAAATCAGGGAAGGTAGTGCATCCGTGGATAACAAGGGAAATCAGGGATAGTATCAAAGCGAAGGATGATGCGTACAAATTAGCCAGAAAAAGCAGCATACCGGAGGACTAGGAGAAATTCAGAGACCAGCAGAGGAGGACAAAGGGCTTAATTAGGAAAGGAAAAATGGATTATGAAAGAAAACTGTCAGGGAACATAAAAACTGACTGCAAACGTTTTTTATAGATATGTGAAAAGAAAGAGATTAGTTAAAACAAATGTAGGTCCCTTGCAGTCAGAAACAGGTGAGTTGATCATGGGGAACAAGGATATGGCGGACCAATTGAATAACTACTTTAGTTCCGTCTTCACAAATGAAGACATAAATAATCTGCCTGAAATAGCAGGGGACCGCGGGTCAAAGGAGTTGGAGGAATTGAGTGAAATCCAGGTTAGTCGGGAAGTGGTGTTGGGTAAATTGAATGGATTAAAGCCCGATAAATCCCCAGGGCCAGATAGGCTGCATCCCAGAGTACTTAAGGAAGTAGCTCCAGAAATAGTGGATGCATTAGTAATAATCTTTCAAAACTCTTTAGATTCTGGAGTAATTCCAGAGGATTGGCGGGTAGCAAACGTAACCCCACTTTTTAAGAAGGGAGGGAGAGAGAAAACGGGGAATTACAGACCAGTTAGTCTAACATCGGTAGTGGGGAAACTGCTAGAGTCAGTTATTAAAGATGGGATAGCAGCACATTTGGAAAGTGGTGAAATCATTGGACAAAGTCAGCATGGATTTACGAAAGGTAAATCGTGTCTGACGAATCTTATAGAATTTTATCGAGGATGTAACTAGTAGCGTGGATAGGGGAGAACCAGTGGATGTGGTGTATCTGGGCTTCCAGAAGGCTTTCGACAAGGTCCCACATAAGAGATTAGTATACAAACTTAAAGCACACGGCATTGGGGGTTCAGTATTGATGTGGATAGAGAACTGGCTGGCAAACAGGAAGCAAAGAGTAGGAGTAAACGGGTCCTTTTCACAATGGCAGGCAGTGACTAGTGGGGTACCGCAAGGCTCAGTGCTGGGACCCCAGCTATTTACAATATATATATTAATGATCTGGATGAGGGAATTGAAGGCAATATCTCCAAGTTTGCGGATGACACTAAGCTGGGGGGCAGTGTTAGCTGTGAGGAGGATGCTAGGAGACTGCAAGGTGACTTGGATAGGCTGGGTGAGTGGGCAAATGTTTGGCAGATGCAGTATAATGTGGATAAATGTGAGGTTAACCATTTTGGTGGCAAAAACGGGAAAGCAGACTATTATCTAAATGGTGGCCAATTGGGAAAGGGGGAGATGCAGCGAGACCTGGGTGTCATGGTACACCAGTCATTGAAGGTAGGCATGCAGGTACAGCAGGCAGTAAAGAAAGCGAATGGTATGTTGGCTTTCATAGCAAAAGGATTTGAGTATAGGTGCAGGGAAATTCTACTGCAGTTGTACAGGGTCTTTGTGAGACCACACATGGAGTACTGCGTACAGTTTTGGTCTCCAAATCTGAGGAAGGAGATTATTGCCATGGAGGGAGTGCAGAGACGGTTCACCAGACTGATTCCTGGGATGTCAGGACTGTCTTATGAAGAAAGACTGGATAGACTTGGTTTATACTCTAGAATTTAGGAGATTGAGAGGGGATCTTATAGAAACTTACAAAATTCTTAAGGGGTTGGACAGGCTAGATGCAGGAAGATTGTTCCCGATGTTGGGGAAGTCCAGGACAAGGGGTCACAGCTTAAGGATAAGGGGGAAATCTTTTAAAACCAAGATGAGAAAAACTTTTTTCACACAGAGAGTGGTGAATCTCTGGAACTCTCTGCCACAGAGGGTAGTTCATTGGCTATATTTAAGAGGGAGTTAGATGTGGCCCTTGTGGCTAAGGGGATCAGGGGGTATGGAGAGAAGGCAGGTACGGGATACTGAGTTGGATGATCAGCCATGATCATATTGAATGGCGGTGCAGGCTCGAAGGGCTGAATGGCCTACTCCTGCACCTAATTTCTATGTTTCTAACATCCTCAAGGAGTGGACTCGTATGGAAACTGATTCAGATGCGATGTTTAAGAGCTTATTCAAAGAAGGGGCATATTTTAAAGGAGTGACAGAGATACTTGTAGGGGAATGGGTGAGGAGGTTATTATTTGTCTTTAGTTTTAGCTTGAACCAGGACATCTGAAGATTAAAAGTTTAAAACAGTAATTGTGCTGATACTGACTCATCAGCCTTCCTCACTCACCACCCCTCCCTCATCCCCGTTCCCCCTCACACCATCTCTCGGCCCCTTCTGTTTCCAGCTGGCTCTCCCGAGAGCCCGGCCGGGAGGGGCCGAGCACCTTCCTCCATTGTCAACTGGAGGAAAGCGAAAGTGAAAGCTGCAGGCGCCAAAAAAACGTACCTGGAACTGGGGCTGGTCGCTGACTCGGCCGGGAGGCATCAGGCTGAGGGCAGAGCGGCGGCGGCAGAGGAGGAGACGGCATCACGTTGTACCGGCGGCACCGCTCGGTAAGTGAATGGGCCGGTCACCATGTAACCAACAAACCTGTGTTTGTAAACATACCTTCTGTAGGGGAGAGAGGGATGGATGCAGGGAGTGATGAAGGAGGGAGGAGATGGAGGGGGGAGTTGGAATCAGATCTGATTTGCTCCAGATTCCTTGTGTTGCTGAATATAGACACAAAAAGCTGTAGTAAGTCAGCGGGACAGGCAGCATCTCTGGACAGAAGGAACAGGTGACGTTTCGGGATGAGACCCCTCTTCAAACTAGTCAAGGAAAAAGGGAAATGAGAGGTTTAGACGATGATGTAGAGAGATAAAGATATGCAAAAAAGTAATGATGATAAAAGACACAGGCTGGTTAGCTGCTGGGTGAAAATCAGAAGTTGGTGCAATTTGGATGGGGGAGGGATAGAGAGAGGGAGGGAATGAAGGGGCTACCTGAAGTGAGAGGTGGGCGGCGCGGCTCTGGCCAGCAGCGGCCTCTGCAGTCTGTCCGCGTTTTATTATTTTCTGTCTGTGTTTTAATGTAGTTTTTGTTATTTTTTGTTGGGGTGTGTGTGGGGGTGGGGGTGGGGTGGGGTGGGGTGGGGGGGGGGGGGGAACTTTTTAAATCTCTCCCTGCACTGGAGACCCGACCTTTTCTCGTCGGGTCTCAGGTGTCGTTGAGGCTGTAACGAGGAGCGGCCTACAACAGGAAGAAGCCGGGGACTCTGGTGCTACTCACCGTCGCCGTCGCGGGGCTGGCCGAGTCCGGAGCGGGTGGAGCGGTGGAGGAGCGCTGCTGCTGCTGCTGCTGCTGCTGCTGCCGGAGAGTCGGAGGCTCCAACGACGGGTCTGTGGACGGCGGCACCGGGAGCCCGCGGGTCCCTGGAGGGAGACCGCTTTTCAGGGCTCTCGCAACGGCGACTTCTCCCGCCCGAGTTGCGGGGTTGAAGAGCTCCTGGAGCGGGGCCTGACACCACTGCCCCGCGCGGCTGGAATGGCCGCGGACTCTGCGAGCGCACGCCGGGGGCTCCAACACCAAGACCCGGTGTGCGACCTCGCACCACCCGGCGTGGCTTTAATGGCCGCGGGACAATCGCCATCGCCAGCCGGGGGCTTTGACTTTGACTCTGACATCGGGGGGGGGGGGAGTGCAGTGGAGAGATAAGTTTATTTGGCCTTCCATCACAGCGATGTGATGGATGTTTATGTAAATTATGTTGTGTCTTGGGTCTATGTGTTTGTATGTATGGCTGCAGAAACGGCATTTCGTTTGGACCTCAAGGGGTCCAAATGACAATAAATGTATCTTATCTTATCTTATCTTATCTTAGAAATCAATATTCATACCACTGGGCTGTAAGCTGCCCAAGCGAAATGTGGGGCGGATGGACGGAGAGAGAGGGAGGAAAGGTATGGAGGAGGCAGGCATGGAGTGGGAAGGTGGAGAAACTGTGATTTCTGTTTTTTTTTTGGCAAAACCACTAATCGGATCCCAGCCATGACATTAATAAGCTGGGTTGCTTGGCAAGAGCGCAACTGCATTAAAACAAGGAAATATTCTCAACCTTCCCATCTACCTCATTGCAGGCCTTGCACTTTTTTTAATGTGCACTTGGTTTTCTCTGTAGTTGTAACTATAGTTTGTAATCTTGTATCCATTCTCTTTTTGCACTACCCCTTTAACCCACCCCACACCCCCACACACAATCAATCTGCAGGGTCTCAACTGAAAACGTCACCTATTCCATGTCCTCCAAAGATGCTGCCTGACACTGAGTTACTCCAGCACTTGTCCTTTTTTGTAAACCAACATCTGCAGTTCATTGTTTCTAGATGAACACAAGAGGAGCCAGGACACCAAATGTCAATGCACCTGAAAGTCATCATTTTTTTTGTTACCGTACTCACAAATAAAAGCTGCTCAAGTAATCTGAACCAAAGTAAAAAATGGCAACACTGAAGCCATGGTTACAATGTAAATAGTTAATGAGTGGGGATGACTCAGTTTCTGCTGTCTATGTACAGGTGCACAACCTTTTATCCGAAGTTCCAAATAACGAAAAGCTCCGAATAGCGGACATTTTTTCGGTCCTTGAAGAAAGGTCCTTGAAGACGTTCACCGAGGGCGGCCCGCAGAGGTGACAGCGGAACCTCTGGTCGGTCCTCGAAGAAAGGGGGACTAAATCCCCATTCATAAAAGAGAAGGTGAGGGTATATTGCGCGGGAGGGTTAATAATTGACAATATGCTGCTGCCCGCTGAGTTAAAAAGTTCCCACGGTAGACTCACGATACACAGTGTATCGTGAGTCTTGCGTGGGAACTTTTTAACTCAGCGGGCAGGCAGCAGCAGATTGTTGCTCCCTTCAGTTTCACCCCACCTACACCCCTCTGCTTCCCGGCCATGTGTGTGACTCCTTCCCTCCCCTCTCCAGCTCCCCGCTCATTGCACCGGCGCGGGGGCTTTGCACTGTCTTCACGTCGGCGATGCTAGCAGCACAGTCCTAGTCACCGGAGACGTCAGGACCAATGGGACACCGGCCCCCATGCCCACTACAAGCACGGAGATCCCAGAGACCCACAGCCAGCAGCAGTCCAGCCCAGTTCCAACTCCAGAGGAACACGCTCCCCGTAGGGACAGAAGCTGATGGTGTGCAAGGTACGTCTTGGTCTTGGGGTTGCGGATGAGGGGGCGCAGCTCGGGCTGTGACGTCTCCGGCCACCCCCCTGTACAGGAGCTGAGATTGGGAACTGTGGGGTCGTTTGCAATTGCAGAGGGAGGGGGCAAGGGCGGTACAGTTCCCAGTCTCAGCTCTTGTCCAGGGGGTGGCCGGAGACGTCAGGACCAACGGGACACCGACTGCAAGCACGGAGATCCCGGAGACTCACAGCCAGCAGCAACTCTAGCCCAGCCCCGCTCCAACTCCAGAGAAACCCGGGTTGCGGATGAGGGGGCGCAGCTCGGGCTGTGGGCGAACTGCCACTTGTTGCTGTAGCGGCCATTCGGGGTGCGGGTTCCTGTTGGTCCTGACGTCTCCGGCCACTCCCCTGGACAGGAGCTGAGAGACGTCAGGACCACCAGAAGCCCGAGCTGCGCCACCCCAAGAACAAGACGTACCTTGCACACCATCAGCTTCTGCCCATACGGGGAGCGTGTTCCTCTGGAGTTGGAGTGGGGCTGGGCTGGAGTTGCTGATCTGGGATCTCTGTGCTTGCAGTGGGCCTGGGTGTCGGTGTCCCAATGAGGGGGCGCAGCTCGGTCTGTGGGCGAACTGCCACTTGTCGCCGTAGCGGCCCATCGGGGAGCGGATTCCTCTGGAGTTGGAGGGACAGGGAGACACAGCGGCTTTTGAGAATGGTGGACAATCACTTCCAAAGTTCTGCCCACACAGTCAGTACACCTCTCCTACACTTGTCTCCCGCACTAAGATCATCTCGCAGAGAATGATCCCAGTCTAACCCTCCCTATTCTCTCCTATTCTGCAAGAAAAAACTACATTGAAGACTCAAACGCGCGATCGAGTAATTGCCGGGATCGAGGCGCAAATTCGCGACCTTGCGGATATGAGCCGAGCACTCTACCACTGAGCCAGCCGTTAAAATCTTCCAATCCGAAAGCCGAAAAATTCCGAATTACGAAAAGTGTCTGGTCCCAAGGCTTTCGGATAAAAGGTTGTGCACCTGTATTTAAATTGAATTCTCATTGGTTTATAACGTGGCCCAAAGTTTTCACTGGGGACTTCCTGATCTTTTGAAGTATAGTTTGGGCAGCAGATAGGTTTTATAGTGAAAGTAATGTAAGCATCTGGAACTTTCAGCCTAGGTTTAAGCTGTCTGTTTAATGTTTACTTTGTTCTGGAGTATGGTCAGATCAAAACAATAATTCATATTTGGTTAAAGGGAACTGAAGATTATCCCACAAGTGATATATTTGGAGTTTGGAGTTCAAATTCTCCCCCTATATGTTTGCCTGTGCTAAGCCTTAAGATCTGCTTCTGCATATACATTCCATGAGCCATATCTAGCCTTGTCATTTAATACGTCCATGTTCTCCATAAGGGCAGCACAGTGGCACAGCTGGTAGAGCCTCTGCCTCACAAAGAGGTACAGGTTTGCAAAGAGGTGTGGGTTTTTAGGTTCATAGGTCTCTCTAAATTGCCCCTAGGATGCAAAAGTGGGATATCATAGAACTAATGTGAACATGTGATCAATGCTCAGCGTCGTCTTGGTGGGCCAAAGGGCTTGTTTCCAGGTTGTATCTCTAAACCTAAACTAAACTAAACGCTCTATGATTTTCTGCAACTGTGCTCTCCACATTGCTATAAAATTCACTATAATTTTACATCTCATCTACACACGGGGAAACATGCACCTGAGGAAACAGGGAGAATGTGCACACTCCATACAGATGGAGGTTAGGATCAAACTTGGACCAGTGGAGCAGTGAGGCTGTTGCTTTACTAGCTCTACTACTGAACCATCCTGTTTTCAATGTTGATTGCCACTAATGCAGTGTATTGGTCTGATCTTGAGCAATAATGTAATATCGGATATTTGAGCAATAAGGCAATATCAGATATCGTCTCAACGGCTATTCCCAATAAGGTTGTTAAAGGGCCTTTATTTAATGTCAACACTTGGCGATGAAACTTCTGCAAATATCCAGCAAATAAATGTGAAACTAAATCTGAGATAGGGAGGCTATTGGGCCTGTCCCACAGGCGATATTTCAGACGACTGCCGGCAACTGTCAAGTTGTAGCAACGTTGCTGAAAAGCCGACGACTGGAACGGCGACTGACGGAGTGGAACATGTCGCTTCCTTCACCAGCCTGTTATGCAGGCGGGGGACAGCGCAAGGCGGGGGAACGCTGTCTAAGTGAAATTCACACGGTGCAAAGCCTATGTGATACAGACAAACACCATGATGAACAGGAAGGTTGACATTGTAATTAAGATGGTGAAAGCACAGTGCATGGGAAGGTTCAATTAAGTCCTTTAAAAGAGGAGGGGGGGGGGGGGAGAGGGGAGAAGGGGGAGATGGGGTGGGGAGAAGAGGTGGAGACAACTTTTAAGAAGCCCGAGATACACGGCTGTGAAGCTCGGCGGACATTCACATTACCGGTTGGTTCTGAAAACTACTGTTTCCGTTTATTTTCCCCAATGAGCCAATGAAACTCACTGGTCAGCACCGGCTAAAACCTACGAGAATCCTATGACAACCTACGACTTCCTGGCGACCCACGACCACTGCACCTATGGCAAGAGAAATCTCGCTACTCTCCAGTCAAAATTCTCGTCGTCAAAATTTTGATCACCGCTAATTTTTCAACATGTTGAAAATTAGTGGCGACCAGAATAAAGCCGCGACTAGTTCTGAGAATGCAGGAACTACTCACGACCATGAAGACATATCCCCAGCAACCACCTGCGAACATGTGCCGACCGCATAGTCTCCCTGAGAGGGATAGGCCCATATACCTTCTCAGAAAACAATAATAACTCAGGATACTTAGTGTTATCCTCAACCCAGTTAATAGAACTCTTAATCTTTGTGTTCAGAAGTCATGAAGTGAAGCTGGATTCAAACCAGTGTGATACTGGGAAGTGTCTCATTGTTGGAAGTGAAAGGCTAAAATGCGGCTTCAAGCAGGTGGATATGTTTCTGTCTATACTGACACTATCACAGGCAGGGTAGGTGACTCCCATCTCGTGGCTGTTTGTGGGACTTGCTATGCACAGACTGGCTGAAGACAGACTGGACACCAAGATGTACCATATTGATTATGAAGGATATTGGCAAGGCCATCAGCATAATCAAGAACGAGTCCCATCCTGCTTACTGCTTACTTTTTATGTTAAAGTTCTTTATTATTGTCATGTTTGTATTTTTTTATGTGCTGCATTGGCAACAAGCATTTCACTACACCCAGGTGTATGTGACTAATAAAGAAACCTTTGAACCTTTGAAGCCCATCAGGTAAGAGGTGCAGGTGTGAAAATGCACACCTCCAGATTCAGGATCAGTTTTTTCCCAGCTGTTATCAGGCAACTGAACCATCCTATCACCAACTAGAGAGCGGTCCTGAGCTACTATCTACCTCATTGGAGAGACTATCTTCGATTGTACAGGACTTTATCTTGCACTAAATGTTATTCATGTTATTCCCTTCATCACATATCTGTACACTGCAGATAGCTCGATTGTAATCGTGTATTGTCCTTTAGCTGACCGGTTAGCACGCAAAAAAAAGCTTTTCACTGTACTTCGGTACACGTGACAATAAACTAAACTCAACACATCCCGAGAACAAGACAAAGGTCCTCCTTCCTTTAAACACATGCTTGATGTAATGTAATTCTGAAATATTAATTGGAGAGACTGGAATATAGAAACTGTTATCCGTTTCCAATTCAATTAGATAATGTCTTGTTAGTTTATTTACTACACCTGCCCACTTTGTTTCTGTAGCTATTAAATACCCTTTCCTAAAAAAGAAATTCCAACTGTGAAATTTTCAATGGAGCCCTGGTTTGCCCAGTTTTGTGGGGACAGAGAGGTCCAGAATCGCACTGGCCTCTGTGTGTGTCTGACTTTACTGTTGAACCACACATTCTAACTTTATTCCTCATTATTTGGAGCCCCCACACCAAATCCATCAATTCCCCTCTCCTACCCCACTACCCTTGGATCACAACCTCAATTAGATATAATGTTGACCTTCAGTGTTAAAGGATGACAAATTCCAGCCCCATCCTCGTCATTTTAATTTGTTTAGATCTGCTGAATCTGGGGTGCTTTGCTAATTCACGTGTTGCTCGATACCTCAGGATATTTATTTGAATGGAGTTTTATTTTTATTTCAGCTCCTGAAAGAAAATGGCGACTGAATTAGGAGAGTCCGATGCTTCATACAAATATGTGGAGGACCTCCAGCTTCATGCCGGAAATATCAAAGAGATCTTGGTCTGGGACGAGTTACAAAGTGGACCACCTCATGACATTGTGTAAGTTGTTAAGGAACATGTTTCTGATCTTGTCATTCACAACTGCAAAATACAACACTGAATACTTCCACGGCCACAACCCCACCCCTTCATTTTAATTTCCTCCTGCCCCCCAAGAACCATGACACATAGAGGCAGAATTAGGCCATTCAGCCCATTAAGTCCACCCCGCCATTTGATCACAGCAAATCAATTGTTCCCTCTCAACCTCAATTTCTTGCCTTCTCCCCATAACCCTTACTCATCAAGAACCTATCAATCTCTGCTTTAAAAGTACCTAAAGGTTTAGCCTCCACTGTTGTCTGTGACAATGAATTCCACATTGTAGGGGATCCAGATAATGTGGATGGCCTCCATGGCCATCCGCTGACCGTCACATCCGACGCTTCGCCCGCTGACCCGGACTCCACTCCCCGCGGGCCTCCACCAGTGACTCTACCGACCCTCGCCACTCCACCAGCAGGCCACAGCCATCGTCTTACCCGGGTCCTTGGCTCAGCACTGGGCCTGAAGTCTCCACGCTGTAGACTCTCACACCACGTGATTTGACTGTGATGGGTCCTAGTGCTCCCCCCCCAACACAGGGATCATCAGTGGGGAGTTCCACTGGTTCTTTCCCCTTGTACCGTGTGATCTCAGCTACTCCCCACCCACACTGTAGTCCTCATACCCCACTCCTCCCTGACTACCCACCACCCCCCCACCAGACATCGCCTCGGCCTCAATCCACTAACCTGCCTTCCTCCGACCCCAAACCCCATCCTTGCCGTGTGTTCACCATCCCCCCTGACCACCCCCTTTCTGATTCCGAACGGTCTGTCCTCAGCAGAGGTCTCACCTTTGTTCCCCTCCATCCCCACCTCAATGAGTTCCTTGTCCGCCACGATGTGGAGCTCTTCTTCCGTTACCTTCACATCCAAGCGTTCTTCCATGGGAAGGAGTCCTCGCCCCCCAGTGATGACCCCTTCTCCCGTCTCCAACGGACCCCCTCCTCTTGGACTCACCCTCATGGCCCTATCCCCAAACTCTACCTCCGCTACATTGACGACTGCATTGGTGCCACCTCCTGCACCCATGCAGAACTCACTAACTTCATCCATTTCACCACTAACTTCCATCCGGTACTCAAATACACCTGGACCATTTCCGACATCTCCCTACCGTTTCTAAACCTCACTATCTCCATTGTAGGTAATAGATTACTGACCGACATGTACTACTAACCCACTGACTCCCATGGCTATCTGGACTTCTTCCCACCCTGCTTCCTGTAAGTACTCTATCCCCTACTCCCAATTCCTCCATCTACGCCGCACTGCACCCAGGATGAGGGGTTCCAAACCAGGGCATCAGAGATGTCCTCATTCTTTAGGAAATGAGGGTTCCACTCTTCGACTATAGATGAGGCTCTCACCAGGGTCTCCTCTATATCTCATTGCTCCGCTCTCACTCCCCATCCCCCCCA
This sequence comes from Leucoraja ocellata, assembly GCA_036785375.1. Taxonomy (NCBI): domain Eukaryota; kingdom Metazoa; phylum Chordata; class Chondrichthyes; order Rajiformes; family Rajidae; genus Leucoraja; species Leucoraja ocellata. The sequence continues at coordinate 70,685 of JAWMAR010002119.1, forward strand.
CTCGCAACAAGGACAGAGTCCCCCTTGTCCTCACCTTCCACCCTACCAGCCGTCACATACAACATATAATCCTCCAACATTTTCGCCACCTCCAACGGGATCCCACCACTGGCCACAACTCCCATCTCCTCCCCTTTCTGCTTTCCGCAGACTGTTCCCTCCGTAACTCCCTGGTCAATTCGTCCCTTCCCACCCAAACCACCCTTTCCCTTGCAACTGCAGGAAATGCTACACTTGTCGCTTTACCTTCCCTCCTCGACTCCATCCAAGGCCACAAGCAGTCTTTCCAGGTGCGACCTCATCTGCTGCATCCGCTGTTCGAGATGTCAACTGCTCTACATCGGTGAGACCAAGCGCAGGCTTGGTGATCGCTTTGCCCAACACCTCCACACAGTTCGCCGTAACCAACCTGATCACCCGGTGGCTCAGCGCTTCAACTCCCCCTCCCAATCCGAATCAGACCTTTCTGTCCTGGGCCTTCTCCACGGCCAGAGTGAGTCCCACCGCAATTTGGAGGTGGGGCACCTCATATTTCGCTTGGATAGTTTACACCCCAGCGGTATGAACATTGACCTCTCCAATTTCTGGTAATCCTTGCTTTCTCCTCCTACCCCTCCTCTTCCCAGCTCTCCCACAACCTATGGTCTCCACCTCTTCCTTTCTTTTTCCTCCCCCCCCCCCCCCCCGACATCGGTCGGAAGAAGGGGCTCGACACGAAATGCCACATATTCCTTTGCTCCATAGATGCTGCCTCACCCGCTGAGTTCCTGCAGCATTTTTGTCTACCATGAATTCCACAGATTCTCCACCCTCACTCTAAAAAAATTCTTCCTCATCTCCATTCTCTAGGTACATCCTTTTATTCTGAGGTTGTGCTCTCTGGTCCTAGATTCTCTCACTAGTGGAAACTACTATAACCTTTTCCAGATGTATTGTCCATTACGATCTTGGTGCTCTCCCATAACTGTGCAAAATTGAAACAGCAGTTAGCTATTTGGCCCCACATGCTTTCTTTGCCATTCAATTAGGTCATTTCCCTCGGGGCTATTTTTCTGTTTGACTCGTATCCCTCAATTTTCTTAATTCCCTTAATTTCAAAGGAACTTAACCTCCATCATAAATATCCTCAGCCACTGAGTGTCCAACTCCAGTTGGGTGGAGAATTCTGAGTCTGAGTAAGGAAAGTTATTTTTATTTCATTCATGAATAAGCAAACGTTTGCCTTGAGAGGTTCATTCGTGTTATATACAATTTGCGGTGTGTTGTGTATAGGAAGGAACTGCAGATGCTGGTTTAAACTGAAGGCAGACACAAGGAGCTGGAGTAACTCAACAGGACAGGCAGCATCTCTGGAGAGAAGGAGCACTGCAGCAGAGGACAATTCTCAGTACTGGACAGCTGTGGAACTGCAGGTCAAATAACAGCCCTTCCTTCCAGGCATTTCGTACTTACCTAGGGTTACATATCAATTAACTTGTGCAATCTAAATTTTGAATGAAAAATAAATTCATTGCAAGATATAGACCTATCAAACCAGAAGAAATTGACAAGTAATCTTTGGTGGAATGGGTTCATTGTTATGGTCATTGCCTTATATCAGTTCTCACTTTCCATGGGAAAAGCGCAGCCTTTCAGTTTATGAATTGCTAGTTCTATTTATAGAACATAGAACGGTAAATCACTGGAACAAGCCCACAATGTCTATGCCAAAGATGATGCCGCGGTAAATTCCGCACATGATCCATATCCCTCCATTTCCTGCATATCCACGTGCCTGTCTAAAAGCCTCTGAAATGTAGCGTTTGGAAAGCACATGTACGAATGAGCCAAGTCAAGCAAGTCCACAGGAGCCTTGAGGTGTTTATTGGATCAGGAAACACGCAGGCAGAAAAATCAACTGTTCCTTTGCTAATCTCAAGCCAATGCTCTGTTTCCTTCCCTTTAGGTTCACAACTAATGCAAAGATTGGGGAAAGAATATTTCCCCAAGCCCAGGGCAAAACAAAGAAGAAAGCTAAACAGAATGCAGCTAAAATTGCCTGTGTGGAATTGGGTCTTCTAAATGCAAGATCCAATCAGGTGAGTGGTGTGTGTTGTATTTCAGTCTTTAACAACCACTTTAAAACTGCTCTGATACGATTTGAACAGCGGTTCTTAACCTGGGGATTATTTGGGGCTTTACCGGGGGACATGAAGGGATCAGAAATAACATATCCATTTGTTGAGCCCATTTTTAGGAAACTAACAAAGGTACATACCACACACAGTATTTTGTTCGCAGATGCGCGTACGTATGCCAAAAAGGTGAAGAACCACTGGATTAGAAGCACATGGGCATTATTATAGTCTAGAATATTAAAGGGAAGGTGACAGACACAGGGAACTACAGATCTATGTTGCCCTTAACTCCTCTTCTATATATCCTCCTCTTCCTCCCTACCCACTAATTTCATGTGTAAAACACAAACTACTGGAGCATCTCAGCAGATCAGGCAGCATCTCTGGGGGACATGGATAGGTAATGTTTATGGTCTGGACACTTCTCCACAGGGAATGTGAGGTTGGGACTGTTGGTGAGTGTGGAATTGGGTTCATTAGTATAGAGGATACTTGGCAGTGAGCCTAGATATGGTGGGCCATGACGCCTGTTGATGTCTCGTTGACTATGCAGCACTATCGGATTCATTGGTCACAGTCAGTTCAAAGAGACGAGGTACAGAATGGATTGCTCCTCCCATCCCACCGGCCTCCTCCTCTTTCTACTCACGAGAGGGCTGTTTTACTCTTTGAGTCTCTTCTACAGTTTATTGAGAGCATGGCTGATCTGGGACATTTCCCCCAAATTCCAACAAGGTATAAATCAAGTCTGACGTGACTGGCCTTGTTTCTGAGTCAGTGTGAGGAATTACTTTCTGCTCCTCTCAAAATGTATGCAGATTGCCTCTTCTTAACTTCCAATAGATAGTCCTGTTAAGTGAGGTTCCCCATTAGAATGGTGTAAATTTCCCATTGGAGGTTATTGCCGTTCCGAGGAGTTAGAGAGGTATAAATAGAGCTACAGCACAGAAATAGGCCCTTTGGCCCACTGAGTCTGTGCTGACCAGCGATCCCCTTACACTAGCACAATCCTACATAACAGGGACAATTTATACTCTTTACCAAAGGGAATTAACCTACAAATCTGTAGGTTTTGGGGATGTGGGAGGAATTCGAAGCACTTGGAGAATACCTAAGCATCACAGAGAGAACGTGCAAACTCCTGATCAGAATCGAACCTGAATCTCTGGCGCTGAAAGACAGCAGGTCTACCGCTGCACTACCATGCCGCCCTTCAAACTGTACTTAATGCCTTGCTCACCACACAAGATGATGCTTTGGGCATCAGCTGATGGCTGAAACAGGCAGTGGTTGCTAACTTGTCTTGGTTGTAGTCTTTTGACAGCACTTCCCAAACACCAAGTCCTGCCAGTATGGAAAATTACGTCAGCAAGCTCAATGAATACAGTCAGAAGAAAAAAGTGCGCGTTGAATACGTTGAAGAACAGATTGTGACCGGGATGGATCACGTACAGAAGTAAGTGGAGCATTTTATCCAAACGTCTCTCCCAGATGCGATAAATGTTTGTTTCAAAACGCTAATATAACACACTCATTTGTAGGATATACAAAGTTGAATAAATTTTGGAGTGATATATTTGATATATTTACAAAGATTTTCAAGTCAAGAATAGAACCCAAAGCGGAATGGATTATATTTGGAATAATAGGAGAAGATACCAATTTAAATAAAGATCAAAATGTTTTTTTTAATTATGGGTTAATAATTGGAAAGAAATTGATACTTAAATTTTGGAAAAATACAACCACACCAACTGTTAAAATGTGGATTAGGAATATGATGGACATAGCACGCCTTGAAGAAATGAGACTCCGACTAATAGATAAATACGACCAATTCTTAAGGAGTTGGTCTCCTTTCATCGACTTTTTGGAATCATGTGATGCAACGGTACCGTAAGGATTGCTGATTTCAGTTCATGACGCGGATAGATCTACATCTCCGAATACAGATTTGAAAAATTCTCTTTTAAGGGGCCTTCTCTTCTATTTCTACTTTCCACTTTCTTCCTTTTTTTATTTTTTATATACACACTTCACGTTTTTCTACTCTCTACCATCTATTTTTCTACTTTTTCCCCTTTCTATTGTTTTCTTTTTCTTGTCCTGCTTACTTCCTTCTTATAACATAAAACTAGAGGTTGTACATAGAATGGATTACGGTATTACATAGTTGGCACCTAAAATTAGGTGCCACTGTACTGTTTTGTGCTGTATTAACTTCCAATAAAATAAACAAAAAAAAAAAACAAAAACAAAAAAGAAGTAAGTGGAGCTTTCAACAAATAAATTAATATATCTTTTGTTTCTCAGCCTCGTCAAGCAACCCACCACGCTTTGTTATTGAGCCTCCTTGTAGAATACAATACAGTACAGCACAATATATCTCTGGCTGCCATGATGCCAAATAAACTAATCCCAAATGCCTGCATATGATCTGCATCCCTCTGTACCCTGCTTGTTTAAGTGCTTGTCTGAATGCCTCTTAAACTTGCTATCGTGTCTGATACCACCACTTCCCCTGGCAGGTTGTTCCAGGCATCAACCATACTCTGTGTGAAAGGAAATTGCCTCGTAATCTCCTTAAATTTTGCCCCTCTCACCTTAAAGCTATGCCCTCTGGTATTTGACATATCCTTTAGTTTAGTTTAGTTTAAAGATGCAGCATGGGAACAGGCCCTTTTGCCCACCAAGTCCGCACCGACCAGCGATCCAAGCACACTTACACTATCTTACACCCACTAGGGACAATTTACACTTATATCAAGCCAATTAACCTCTAGACCTGTACGTCTTTGGGGTGTTTGAGGAAACCAAAGATCTTGGAGAAAACCCACGCGGTCACGGGGAGAACGCACAAACTCTATACAGACAGCACCCAAAGTCGGGATCAAATCCGGGTCTTCAGCACCGTAAGGCAGCGACTACCGCTGCGCCATTGTGCCGCACTCTCAGGGGAAAAAAGTCTACGACAGACTATCCTATCGAAGCCTCTCATAATGTTATAAACTTCTTTGATGCTGCAGAGAAAACTATCCAAAGTTGCTCTCCTCATCTCTATCTATATTACTAAAAGTCTGATCTTGACCGCTTTTGACCCACTGTGCTGCGATTTCCGACAGAACGCCGCCACCTACGGCCGTCATTTTTGGCCACTTCGCTCGGAGCCCACGTCTGCCGTCCTGGACAAGAGGATTTTTCCCATCGATGAAAAATCAGAGAGATATTAATGTTTAAAAAAAATCCACCATTCTCTCTGCTGCCCCTACTGGAGGGAGGGGGAAGGGCTATAAAACCAGGAAGTGGTGTGCCTCAGTCTCTGCAAGATGGAGGTTACGTCTCTCTGAGCTCTGAATAACACTGAACACATGTCTATTCAACTGTGAGTGCCCTTAATGTGGTTTGAAAATGAAAATATGGTTGGTTTGAAGTAAAAAGGCACTGCATGCAAATGTTGTTTGGGGGGTTTGGGTTGAAGTAAAAAGGCACTCTCTCTCTCTCTAACCCTCCTCTCTCTCTCTCCCCCCCCCCCTCTCTCTCCACCCCTCTCTCCCCCCCCCTCTCCCCCCCCCCTCCCCCCCCTCTCCCCCCCCCTCTCTCCCCCCCTCTCTCCCCCCCTCTCTCCCCCCTCTCTCCCCCCTCTCTCCCCCCTCTCTCCCCCCTCTCTCCCCCCTCTCTTCCCCCCTCTCTTCCCCCCTCTCTCCCCCCCCTCTCTTCCCCCCCTCTCTTCCCCCCCGTCTCTTCCCCCCCTCTCTTCCCCCCCTCTCTTCCCCCCCTCTCTTCCCCCCCTCTCTTCCCCCCCTCTCTTCCCCCCCTCTCTTCCCCCCCTCTCTTCCCCCCCTCTCTTCCCCCCCTCTCTTCCCCCCTCTCTTCCCCCCTCTCTTCCCCCCTCTCTTCCCCCCTCTCTTCCCCCCTCTCTCCCCCCTCTCCCCCCTCTCTCTCCCTCCCCCCTTCCCCTCTCTCCCCCCCCTTTTTCTCCCCCTCCTCCCCTCCCCCACCCTTCCTCCCCTAAACCCCCCTCCCCTCCACACCCCCTACCCCCTTCCCTCCCCCTCCCTGCTCCCCATCTCTCCACCCTCCCCTCACCTCACCCCCCTCTCAGCACCCCCTTTCTCTCCCCCTCACTCAGCACCCCCCTCCCCCCTCCTCCCCTCCATCCCCTCCCTCCCCTCCCTCCCCTAAACCCCCCTCCCCTCCACAGCCCCTACCCTCTTCCCTCCACCTTCCCCGCTCCCCACCTCTCCCCTCTCCCCTCTCCCCTCACACCCCTCTCAGCATCCCCTCTCTCTCCCCCTCACTCTCCCCCCCCCTCACCCACCCTCCCTCTTTTCCTCCTCTCCCTCTAGCCCCTCTCTCTATGTCTCTGTCTCTCTCTCTGCCCTCACTCTCTACCCCCCCCCCCCCCCCCCCCTCTGGATGTTGGAGGCTATGCATCAGTAGATAGGGTAGTTATGGGGTAAAAGGAGCAAATTAATAATATTAATATAATATCAAGGAGGGTAATTAGCGTGGGGGGGGGGATAGTTAGTGTGTGTGACGCTGCATGCCGCCTCCCCCCCCCCCCCCCCCCCCCCCCCCCCACAACTGCATGTTGGGGAACAGACCCAACAGGTCTGCATTTGGTCTAGTATATTACTAAAAGGCTGATCTTGACCGCTTTTGGCCCACTGTGGTGCGATTTCCGAGAGAACGCCGCCACCTATGGCCGTCACTTTTGGACGCCTCGCTCAGAGACACTCTCCACCTTCCTGGACCAGAGGACTTTTCCCATTGATGAAAAATCAGAGAGATATTAATGTTTTTTGAAATTTTCCCATTCTCTCTGCTGCCCCCGCTAGCGGCAGGGGGAGGGACTATAAAACCCGGAAGTTTCATGCCTCAGTCAGTCTCTGCCAGACCCAGGAAGCGAGAGGGTCACGGCTCACTGAGCTGCGAATAACACTGAACGCACGTGCCTGTCTAAAAGCCTCTGAAATGTAGCGTTTGGAAAGCACATGCACGAATGAGCCAAGTCAAGCAAGTCCACAGGAGCCTTGAGGTGTTTACTGGATCAGGAAACACGCAGGCAGAAAAATCAACTGTTCCTTTGCTAATCTCAAGCCAATGCTCTGTTTCCTTCCCTTTAGGTTCACAACTAGTGCAAAGATTGGGGAAAGAATATTTTCCCAAGCCCAGGGCAAAACAAAGAAGAAAGCTAAACAGAATGCAGCTAAAATTGCCTGTGAGGAATTGGGTCTTCTAAATGCGAGATCCAATCAGGTGCGTGGTGTGTGTTGTATTTCAGTCTTTAACAACCACTTTAAAACTGCGCTGATACGATTTGAACAGCGGTTCTTAACCTGGGAGTTATTTGGGGTTTACCGGGGGACATGAAGGGGGCAGAAATAACATATCCATTTGTTGAGCCCATTTTTAGGAAACTAACAAAGGTACATACCACACACAGTATTTTGTTCGCAGATGCGCGTACGTATGCCAAAAAGGTGAAGAACCACTGGATTAGAAGCACATGGGCATTATTATAGTCTAGAATATTAAAGGGAAGGTGACAGACACAGGGAACTACAGATCTATGTTGGCCTTAACTCCTCTTCTATATATCCTCCTCTTCCTCCCTACCCACTAATTTCATGTGTAAAACACAAACTGCTGGAGCATCTCAGCAGATCAGGCAGCATCTCTGGGGGACATGGATAGGTAATGTTTATGGTCTGGACACTTCTCCACAGGGAATGTGAGGTTGGGACTGTTGGTGAGTGTGGAATTGGGTTCATTAGTATAGAGGATACTTGGCAGTGAGCCTAGATATGGTGGCCATGACGCCTGTTGATGTCTCGTTGACTATGCAGCACTATCGGATTCATTGGTCACAGTCAGTTCAAAGAGACGAGGTACAGGATGGATTGCTCCTCCCATCCCACCGGCCTCCTCCTCTTTCTACTCACGAGAGGGCTGTTTTACTCTTTGAGTCTCTTCTACAGTTTATTGAGAGCATGGCTGATCTGGGATATTTCCCCCAAATTCCAACAAGGTATAAATCAAGTCTGACATGACTGGCCTTGTTTCTGAGTCAGTGAGGAATTACTTTCTGCTCCTCTCAAAATGTATGCAGATTGCCTCTTCTTAACTTCCAATAGATAGTCCTGTTAAGTGAGGTTCCCCATTAGAATGGTGTAAATTTCCCATTGGAGGTTATTGCCGTTCCGAGGAGTTAGAGAGGTAGAAATAGAGCTACAGCACAGAAATAGGCCCTTCGGCCCACTGAGTCTGTGCTGACCAGCCATCCCCTTACACTAGCACAATCCTACATACCAGGGACAATTTATAATCTTTACCAAAGGGAATGCACCGACAAACCTGTTGGTTTTGGGGATGTGGGATGAAATCGGAGCACTTGGAGAATACCTAAGCATCACAGAGAGAACGTGCAATCCCCGGATCAGAATCGAACCTGAATCTCTGGCGCTGAAAGACAGCAGGTCTACCGCTGCTCTACCATGCCGCCCATCAAACTGTACTTAATGCCTTGCTCACCACACAAGATGATGCTTTGGGCATCAGCTGATGGCTGAAACAGGCAGTGGTCGCTAACATAACGACCTGCTCACCAGCGACTGTGCAATCCTGCTCCTTCTCGACCTCAGCGCAGCATTTGATACTGTCGACCACACAATCCTAATTGACCGTCTCCGGTACGGGGTTGGTATTGATGGCACTGCCCTGAGCTGGTTCATCTCCTACCTCAAAGGTAGGAGTTTCACTACTAACATAGGCAACTCTTTCTCCTCCCCAGCTAGCCTCTGCTGTGGGGTTCCACAAGGTTCTATTCTTGGCCCCATTCTCTTCGCCCTGTATATGTTCCCCTTAGGCCAAGTCATTCAAAGGCACGGCATTTCCTTCCATTGCTATGCAGGCGATACACAACTCTATCTCCCCCTGAAGCCCAAAAACCAATCAAATCTACTTAACCTTACCCGCTGCCTCGAGGATATAAAGTGCTGGATGGTCATCCTTCTCGGCCCCTCGGACTCAATCAAAATGATAGCAGGCAGTCTTGGAAGCCTTACCCCACTACTCAAACCTCACGTCAAAAACATTGGCGTGATATTTGACTCAGCATTGAAATATGACAAACAAGTCAATGCCGTGGTAAAAGCTAGCTTCTTCCAGCTTCGGATGATAGCTAAAATAAAACAATTCCTCCAGTTTGACTACCTTGAAAAGATCATCCACACATTTATCTCCTCCTGCCTAGATTACTGCAACTCCCTCTACACTGGCATCAGCCAATCTTCCCTGTCCCGCCTGCAACTGGTCCAAAACGCCGCAGCGAGACTCCTGACGGGCACCCGAAAAAGGACCACGTCACCCCAATTCCGGCCCCTCTCTCCACTGGCTCCCTGTGCGGTTCCGAATAAATTTCAAGATCCCTCTTTATGTCTACAAAGCCCTTAACGGGCTTGCCCCACCTACATCAAAAGTCTGCTTACCCACCACACCACCTCCAGGTCCCTCAGATCGGCCGACTTGGGGCTACTGAACATCCCGCGGTCTAGGCATAAGCTCTGGGGCGACCGCGCCTTTGCGGTTGCAGCTCCTAGACTGTGGAACAGCATCCCCTTTCCCATCAGAACTGCCCCCTCCATCGACTCTTTTAAGTCGAGACTTAAAACTCATCTTTACTCTCAAGCCTTTCTTGACGTCCTCTAAGGGAGGGCGTTATATGTTAAATAACGTTGTATAACGTCAGTACCTCCACCAATGTAAAGTACTTTGGTTAACGAGAGTTGTTTTTTAAATGTGCTATAGAAATTAAAATGTCTTGACTTGACTTGACTTGGTTGTAGACTTTTGACAGCACTTCCCAAACACTAAGTCCCGCCAGTACAGAAAATGACGTCAGCAAGCTCAATGAATACAGTCAGAAGGAAAAAGTGCACGTTGAGTTATTTGATGAACAGGTCGCGACCGGGATGGATCACGTACAGAAGTAAGTGTAGCTTTCAACAAATAAATTAATATATCTTTTGTTTCTCAGCCTCGTCAAGCAACCCACCACACTTTGTTATTGAGCCTCCTTGTAGAATACAATACAGTACAGCACAATATATCTCTGACTGCCATAATGCCAAATAAACTAATCCCAAATTCCTGTATATGATCTGCATCCCTCTGTACCCTGCTTGTTTAAGTGCTTGTCTGAATGCCTCTTAAACTTGCTATCGTGTCTGATACCACCACTTCCCCTGGCAGGTTGTTCCAGGCATCAACCATACTCTGTGTGAAAAAAATTGCCTCGTAAATCTCCTTAAACTTTGCCCCTCTCACCTTAAAACTATGCCTTCTAGTATTTGACATAACCTTTAGTTTAGTTTAGTTTCAGCGATGCAGCACGAAAACAGGCCCTTCGGCCCACCAAGTCCGTACCGACCAGCAATCCAAGCACACTTACACTATCTTACACACACTAGGGACAATTTACACTTATATCAAGCCAATTAACCTCTAGACCTGTACGTCTTTGGAGTGTTTGAGGAAACTGAAGATATTGGAGAAAACCCACGCTGTCATGGGGAGAATGCACCAACCCCGTACAGACAGCACCCATAGTCGGGATCAAACCTGTGTCGGTCAGTGGGCCGCTGTCAGCCGGCAGCGCAGTGTTAGTTTTTTCCCCGGAGACGCGCCTGGGGCATCAGCTGCGGTCACAGCGAGGAATCTTTCGCCGCGGTCTGCGGTGCTCCAGCTGGCGCGGCGACCGGAGCCTGGGATCCCTCGTTTGGGAGCCCAGAGGAGAAGAGCTCCGATCACCGGCCCACGGCCTACTTCTAACCGCAGGTGCGGCCTACACCATCTTGAAGCCGCGGTCTCCGGTGGGGAGGCACCGATTCAGGACTTACCTGGACTTACCTTGTCTGCATATCTGGACGCCCGCAGTGGTGACTGCGGAGGGTTGTGGTCCCGACCACGGAGGAAAATGGAGGAGGACTGGCCAAATTTTGTGCCTTCCACCACAGTGATGAATGCGGTGGTGGATGTTTGTGTTAAATTGTGCAATCCAAAGATGCTCTCCTCATAGCTAATATAGGCACCGCACATTTTATGCTTGCTCGATTTATGTGTTATTGAAACAACACATTTGTCTTTTAATACCAAAGCTTGATTTACTCGCTCGTATTTATGCAATAACTGGACTAAGTGGCCCATGTTCACACGGGAGGGCTGGTCCCCCAACGCAATATTCCACCTCTCCACCAATTTCAATATTGGTGGCCAGTGGGGGAGGGGGGGGGGGTTTTCTGGAGCGCTGGTATGGGTGTTGAGGGCTGAATGGACTGGTCTCCAGAGGGCTAGTATGGACATTATGGGCCAAATGGATTCTTGGGGTGGCAGCTCAGTCTCTCACGCCTGATGTGCTGGCAGCTCACTCACGGTTGGTGCGCTGGCAGTTGACTCACAGCTATTCCTTGAAATTCCATTTCAAGCAGGGTGCAAGGCCACCAAATTCAGGTGCAGTTTCTTACCACTTCAAGCAGGGTGCAAGGCCACCACATTCAAATGCAGTTTAATACCATTTCATGCAGGGTGTTATGCCACCACATTCAAATACAGTTCCCTACCATTTCAAGCAGGGTGAAACCACCATAACACCACACAAAACACCACACTCCCAGTTCAGTAGACATTCAGTGTGTTTAGTTGATTCACAGCTCAGACAGAGTTGTGACCTCTCCCTCCCCCATCATGCAGTGACTGAGCCACACCCACACTTCCGGGTTTTATAATCCTTCCCCCCTCCCACCGAAAAGGTGTGGCCTTCATGGCGTGATTGACAGGAGAGAGATTCTCAACATTTTTTAAACACGAATAACGCAGCGGAGGGGGACTCTGACTAAGATGGCCAAAAATCACAGGCGTAAGTGGCAGTGTTTTTTCTAAATTCATGATAAAGAAAAACAGGAAGTGGTCAAAATCAGACTTTTAGTAATATAGATGCTCTCAAGTTTACTGCACTCAGCATCGTGGGTTGTGAAATGGCTAATGAAGTTTAAAATCAAGTATGTGAGAGGTGTTAAATTTTGGCTAGTCAAATCAAGGCAGGACCTTTAGAGTGTTTGCTAGATGCCCGTGGACTGTTGTAGAACAGAAAGATCTAGAAGTAGAAGTACATAGTTCCCCTAAAGAGATGATGCAGTAGATAGGGTGATGAAGAAGACTTTTGGCATGTTAGCCTTCATCAGTCAGTGAAGTGAGTACAGTAGTTGTGACGTTATGTTACAGTTGTAGACATTGATGAGACCACCAAGTATTGTAAAAAACAGACACAAACTGCTGGAGTAACTCAGCAGGTCAGACAGCATCTCAGGAGAACTTAGATAGGTGATGTTTTGGGTGAAGACCCAGTTTTGTTCTCCCTGCAAGAGGAAAGATGGCATTAAGTCGGAAAGTGTATAGAGAAGATTTACGAGGATGTTGCCAGGAGATGAGGGCCTGAGCAAGAGAGAGAGATTGGGCTAGCTAGAACTTTATTCTTTAGAGCGCAGTAGGCAGGATCTTGTAGAGGTGTGTAGAATCATGAGGCAATCAGTTAGTTTAAATGTATCTTCTTCCCAGAGTAAGAGAATCAAAAGGGAGTTGAGTATAGGAGCAGAGAGGTAACCAGCAACTTGATGGTCTGCATCCCAGGGTACTTAAGGAAGTGGCTCTAGAAATTGTGGATGCATTGGTGATCATTTTCCAATGTTCTATAGACTCAGGATCAGTTCCTGTCGATTGGAGGGTTGCAAATGTTATCCCACTTTTTAAGAAAGGAGGGAGAGAGAAAACGGAGAATTATAGACCAGTTAGCCTGACATCGGTGGTGGGGAAGATGCTGGAGTCAATTATAAAAGATGAGATAGCTGCACATTTGGATAGCAGTAACAGGATCGGTCCGAGTCAGCATGGATTTATGAAGGGGAAATCATGCTTGAATAATCTTCTGGAATTTTTGAAGATGTAACTCGGAAAATGGACAAGGGAGAGCCAGTGGATGTAGTGTACCTGGACTTTCAGAAAGCATTTGATAAGATCCCACATAGGAGATTAGTGGGCAAAATTAGGGCACATGGTATTGGGGGTAGAGTGCTGACATGGATAGAGAAGTGGTTGACAGACAGGAAACAAAGAGTAGGGATTAACGGGTCCCTTTCAGAATGGCAAGCAGTGACTAGTGGGGTACCGCAAGGCTCGGTGCTGGGACCGCAGCTATTTACAATATACATCAATGATTTGGTTGAAGGGATTCAAAGTAACATTAGCAAATTTGCAGATGACACAAAGCTGGGTGGCAGTGTGAACTGTTAGGTGGATGCTCTGAGAAAGCAGGGTGACTTGGACAGGTTGGGGGAGTGGGCAGATGCATGGCAGATTAAGTTTAATGCGGATAAATGTGAGGTTGTCCACTTTGGTAGCAAAAACAGGAAGGCAGATTACTATCTAAATGACGTCAAGTTGGGAAAAGGGGAAGTACAGCGGGATCTGGGGTCCTTGACATCAGTCTATGAAAGTAAGCATGCAGGTACCGTGGGCAGTGAAGAAAGCGAATGGCATGTTGGCCTTTATAACAAGAGGAATCGAATATAGGAGCAAAGAGGTCCTTCTGCAGTTGTACAGAGCCCCAGTGAGACCACACCTGAAGTATTGTGTGCAGTTTTGGTCCCCTAATTTGAGGAAGGACATTCTTGCTATTGAGGGAGTGCAGCGTAGGTTTACAAAGTTAATTCCCGGGATGGCGAGACTGTCATATGCTGACAGAATGGAGCAGCTGGGCTTGTACACTCTGGAGTTTAGAAGGATGAGAGGGAATCTCATTGAAACATATAAGATTGTTAAGAGCTTGGACACTTAGGCAGGAAACATGTTCCCGATGTTGGGGGAAGTCCAGAACCAGGGGCCACAGTTTAAGAATAAGGATTAAGCCATTTAGAACGGAGATGAGGAAACACTTTTTCTCACAGAGAGTGGTGAGTCTGTGGAATTCTCTGCCTCAGTGGATGCCGGTTCTCTGGATGCTTTCAAGAGAGAGCTAGATAGGGCTCTTAAAAATAGCGGAGTCAGGGGATATGGGGAGAAGGCAGGAACGGGGTACTGATTGGGGATGATCAGCCATGATCACATTGAATGGCGGTGCTGGCTCGAAGGGCCAAATGGCCTACTCCTTCACCTATTGTTTATTGTGTATAACTGCATTTATAGTCACACAGCGTGGAAGCAGGTCCTTCAACATACCCATACCGACCGTCATGTAGTAAGCTCTGGAGCGCTGTGGCCACCGACTTCCAACAACGCTGAGCTGGGGCTGCGGGCATCCGGCCGCGGGCGGCGCCGGTTGTAGCTCCCGACCCTGGCAAATCCAGCTCCAAATCCAGCGCGACCCGCGCCATCTACACTCGTCCCACCTGCCTGCGTTTAGCCCCTATCCCTTTAAACCTGTCCTAACCATTTATCCATTTTTTTGTTATTGCGACTTGTACAATTATACCATGATGAGAAGAACTTTTTTCACACAGAGAGTGGTGAATCTCTGGAACTCTCTGCCGCAGAGGGTAGTCGAGGCCAGTTCATTGGCTATATTTAAGAGGGAGTTAGATGTGGCCCTTGTGGATAAGGCGATCAGAGGGTATGGAGAGAAGGCAGATATGGGATACTGAGTTGGATGATCAGCCATGATCATATTGAATGGCGGTGCAGGCTCAAAGGGCTGAATGGCCTACTCTTGCACCTAATTTCTATGTTTCTATTACTCGGGTTATAACGGACAATCGGCAATAACGAACAACATTCTCCCACTATGGTCCATGATCACAAGGGTTTACTGTGTATACAATATTCAGAATATAATACTGTGTGCACTAATACTCATATTAGTGAATACCACAAAACCTTTATTATTACTACCTTAAAAAATGCTTTACATGTGTCTGGGTAAATTTAAAGTCGGATCTTCACTAGTAACCCAGGGAGCTCCTGTGTGTACACGTGGCCGCATTATTGCAGCGTTGATGTGTCAGTGACTAAAGCACCTGTTCTTGTGTTGCAGGCTTAGGATCCATTCTGTCAATAACAATATCTTGGGTGCCAAGCGGGAAGCAGCAAAACATACCTCTGAGGAAATGGAGGAACAGCAACCGCCTTTCAAGGTACAGGTGCACAACCTTTTATCCGAAAGCCTTGGGACCAGACACTTCTCGGATTTCGGAATTTTTCGTATTTCGGAATGGAAGGTTTTTAGCGTAGATTAGGTAGGTAGCGCGGGCGGCTTGAAAAGTCTGGAGCGGCTGCCTCCTCCCTGGAGACCGGGGGAATCATTGTAAATCATTGCTTAAATGTTAGTCAGTTAGTTTGGAGGGATTTTATGTGTTGGGGGGGGGGTGAAGGGGGAAACGTTAATTCTTAGTCCCCTACCTGGTCGGAAAGGCGGGGAGCGGGCAATGCCTTACCGGGTCGCCGTGCAGCAAGCTCCGGAGCGCTGTGGCCACCGACTCCCAACATCGCGGAGCTGGGGCTGCGGGTGTCCGGCCGCGGGCGGCCCCGGTTGGAGCTCTGACCCCGGCAACTCCACTCTTGGCTGCGCGGCGCTCCAAATCCAGCGCCGCCCGCGGCCAGACGCCCGCAGCCCCAGCTCCGCGATGTTGGGGGTCGGCGGCGTCGCAGCGCTGAGATACCAGCGGGGAGCGGGCAATGCCTTACCGGGTCGCCGTGCGGTAAGCTCCGGAGCGCTGTGGCCCACGACACACAACATCGCGGAGCTGGGGCTGCAGCGTCCGGCCGCGGGTCGCGCTGGATTTGGAGCTGGATTTGCCGGGGTCGGAGCTACAACCGGCGCCGCCCGCGGCCGGATGCCCGCAGCCCCAGCTCAGCGATGTTGGAAGTCGGTGGCCACAGCGCTCCAGAGCTTACTGCATGGCGACCCGGTAAGGCATCACCCGCTCCCCGCCTCTCCGACCAGGTAGGGAACTAAGAATTAAAGTTTCCCCCTTCATCCACCCACCCCCCCCCCCCCCCCCCCCCCCCCCCACATAAAAGCCCTCCAAACTAACTGACTAACATTTAAGCAATGATTTACAGATGTTTAAGTGTTTAAGGAGATGTTTAAGGAGGCAGCCGCTACAGTAGTACAGACCTGGGTTGACCGTGGGTCGTTTCGGGTCAAGTTTGGTGCCAAACGCGAGCTTTGGTGTGCAGACGACATCCTGGAAAAAATGTCCGGTTTTCGGAGCTTTTTGGTTTCTGGAACTCCGGATAAAAGGTTGTGCACCTGTATTTACAAATTTCTTTACAAAGACCTTTCTGAAAATCATAATAGTTGTGGATCTGAATTCATGGTCTCGAGCTTATGACTAAAACACTCTTCCCCTTTCTACAGAAACAACAGAATTGATTTTAATAACATTTGATTCATTTTATATAACATAGAATGGCACAGCACAAGAACAGGCCCTTCAGTCCACAATTTCTGTGCCAAACATGATGCCAAGACCATTTCTAAGCTACCTGCGCATAATCCGTATCCCTCGATTCCCTGTGTATCCATATATCTATCCAACAGGCTAATATACCATTGTAACTCTTAAAGGCCACTATTGTATGTTTTAAATGTCACTGTCATATCTCTTAAATGCCACTATTGTATCTCTATTGTATCTCTTAAATGCCTCTAAATATCACTATTGTATCTCTTAAATGCCACTATGGTATCTCTATTGTATCTATTTAATGCCACTAATATCTCTATACTTATAAAACTCTGATCTTGGACGTGGATGTGTGTGTGTTTGTGTGTAATCACATCTTCATGGAAAAAAAACGAGGCGGTAATGGTAAAATGTCTACATATTCCAGTAGACATTTCCTTTGGAGTCCAAAATCACTTTATCTGAAAATTTCATGCTTTATTTCTCGAGTTATTAATGAAAATGTTCAAAAATCAGACAAAACTTTGAATTTAAAAATGACTGTCTTTCTCTGATGACGTCACAATGGGTCTGCGTGCCTTCTTCCTCCCGCTGCGAGTGAAGTCACCCCCCCCCCACCCCCTCCCCTCCTCCCTTCCCTCCTCCCACCACTCCTCCCTCCTCCCCCCCGATATTCAAAAGACACAGCCGGAAATGAAGTCGGCCCATCAGCTGAAGACCAAAGATCAAAAAGCTGAACACTGTGGCGGCCCAACTCGCGGTCCTTCGTTCGACGCTCACTTCGCCCACCCGCCTGCTGGTGCGCCGCGCCGCCTCGCCCGGGGTCCTCGTGTCAGCGCTTGGTGCTGCCGCTCTCTGCCTCTGTCACTGCCCTCTCTCTGCCTCAGCCCTCTGCCCCTGCCTTCTGTCTCTGCCCTCTGCCCCCTGTCGCTGCCCTCTGTCTCTGCACCAGCCCTCTGCCCCTGCCCTCTCTACCCCCCTCCCACTTCCTCTCTAGCTGTGCGTGCGAGTTAGGGGCTATGCGTGAGTACATAGGTCGGCGGATGGGGTAAAAGGAGCGAGTGAATAATATTAATATAATATCAAGGTGGGTTGTTAGTGTGGGTGGGGGTGGTTAGTGAGTGTGTGATGCCGCAGGCCATCCCTCCCCTCCCCCCACCGCAACCGTGCGTTGAGAGGATGGGACCCAACGGGTCACACTTGGTCTAGTATCTCATAAAAGCCACTATTGTCAATCTTGGGTCAATGCTTGTGAAGACTGTTAGCAAAGCCCCATTTTAATATGGAGAGGAATAGGTTGATGAGATTAGGACTAGTTTAGTTTAGAGATACAGCGTGGAAACAGGCCCTTTGACCTAATGGGTTCGCGCCGACCAGCAGTCCCTGCACATTAACACTATCCTACACACACTAGGGACAATTTTATTTTAACATTTACCAAGCCAATTTACCTACATACCTGTACGTCTTTGGAGTGCAGGAGCAAACCGAAGATCTCGGAAAAAACCCACGCGGTCACGGGAGAGTGTACAAACTCCGTACAGACAGCACCCGTCGTCAGGATCGAACCCGGGTCTCTGGTGCTGCATGTGCTGTAAGGCAGCAACTCCACCGCTGCGCCACGGTCCTGCCCTAGTTCTATGGAATTTCCTGGACTGAGTTTGGGGACAGGCACCACCTCATGATTCAGCTACATACACGCAATGTTGTTGTGAAATTAAAGAAATGGATCAGTCGGGGTCTTAACAGTGATGGGCGGTTTTAATCGAGTGCACAGAGGAAACACTTTCTCACTGATTAGTGAGGCAATAAGTAAAGGACATGTCTTTCAAGATCATCTAGAGGGGAGGAAGACGCAATATCATTTAACGATTAAATAGAAATTAGATTGTTGGTACCTTTCTTCAATCTGCAAATAATGCATAAAAGTGTATTTCTCTGATCATGGCAAGTGTTGTGTCAGGGCCAGGTACTACCCAATGGGAAATTGAATTGTGTACAATACTGGGGAAGGATTTAAATGTGGGTAAGATGACACATCCACATGATTTTTATACTAAGATTTTGATCAATTGTGTGATTTTGTTGCAGCCCCCTGATTGAGTGTGAATGCTCGTCAAATAACAGTGAGCTGAAGAAACAAGCAACTGCAGGCGCTGAAATCTTGAGCAAAACACAAAGTGATGGAGCATCTCAGCATATCAGGCAGCATCTGAAGATGGAATAGACAGTTTGGGCCGAAACAACTTCTTCGGACTCTACAGATTGGGGGTCTGAAGAAAGATCCCAACCCAGAACGTTATCTGCCTATTTCCCTCCTCAGATGCTGCCTGACCTGCTGAGTTCCTCCAGCAGTTTGTTTATTTCAAGTAACAGTGAACGCCTGTTCCGAAACAAGATTTTTCTCAGGGTTTGGGATTGCGGATTCCATGCATACAAAGTGTTTGGTTTAAAGAGTCAATTAAATTTAGATCAGTTTTCAAGTTTGGTTAGTTTGTTTACTCGCATACTATTTTTAAAAATTTTTTTTGTTTCATCTATTTGATAGACAAAGAGATCCAGTGATACGCTTTGTGCATCAGGGAACATGTCAAACAGTTCTTCACAAGATCGGATTGCATTCAAGTAAGTATGTGAAATTGCGCACTGCTAATTTGTACTTTAATAATAGAAGCATGTAAAATTTCGAACAATTCACTTTGCTCATAGTGTTAATAACTTAGTCGTGTTGGTGATGTTAGGGGTAATGCTTTTATTGGTTTCTTCTTTCATAATTCCCTCAAGAGAATATTCATAGAGGTCAGAGAGTATTACAGCCTCAGAGGGCTGTGGAGGCCGGTTCTCTGGATACTTTCAAGAGCTAGATAGGGCTCTTAAAGATAGCGGAGTCAGGGGATATGGGGAGAAGGCAGGAACGAGGTACTGATTAGGGATGATCAGCCATGATCACATTGAATGGCGGTGCTGGCTTGAAGGGCCATATGACCTACTCCTGCACCTATTGTCTATTGTCTATTGCCCTGTAGCCCGCCATGTCTGCACTGACAATCAAGCAGTGCAATTTCAGTGTAATTTATTAACAATTTATTTGAATGGATAGAATTCATCCCTGACTTGTTTGTAACGGCATATGATAGAAACATATCTGAACAATTTCGTTCAGACTTCGGTCTGAATGACAATAAAAGGCTATCTATCTATCTATCTATCTATCTATCTATCTATCTATAGAAAATAGGTGCAGGAAGAGGCCATTCGGCCCTTCGAGCCTGCACCGCCATTCGATATGATCATGGCTGATCATCCAACTGAGTATCCCATCCCTGCCTTCTCTCCATACCCCCTGATCCCTTTAGCCACAAGGGCCATATCTAACTCCCTCTTAAATATAGCCAATGAACTGGCCTCAACTACCTTCTGTGGCAGAGAATTTCACAGATTCACCACTCTCTGTGTAAAAAACATGATATGCCTGGGAGAGTTATATCTATTTCAAGTGGGAGTTCTTTGTTTCAATCAGAATGGCAATGAATTAATTTAAATATATTCATCTCGCTCTCCTAGGGAAAGTTCCACTTATTGGGATTCGCCCAGTCCCACATCACCTGAACAGTCTACACCCAGCATGGTAAGCTACTAATTCAGCCTGTCGTTAAGCTGGAAAGGGTGCAGAGAGATTTACAAGCATGTTGCCAGGACTCAAGGGGCTGATCTACAGGAAGAGGTTGAGCAGGCTAGGACTCTATTCCACAGAGGATGCGGGATGATCTTTTAAAGGTGTACAAAATCATGAGGGGGATTGCTAGGGTGAATGCACAGAGTATTTTGCACACCAGCAATCCCCACACATTAACACTACCTTACACACACTAGTGACAATTTAACTTTGGAGTCACGTGATTGACTACGTGAAGAAGACCGCCAGCCCGCATGCGCGTCAATACGTCTAACGCATGGCGCACGACTGGCTGGGAGGTGCGTCACTCCTCCAGCGGTAACTTTAAAAACCCTAACCCTACAGGTAAGTTTCAAACTTATTCTGAGGTTGTTTTGTTTGTTAAAAATCTTGTTACAGTGTTTAAGTTCGAACTAATCATGGAGAAATCCAGGGCGAAGTCCAGACGGGCCGCGGGGAAACCGGCTACGGAGGACCGCGGGAGTGCGGGTAGCCGGCGGCCGTCAGTTTTGCCATCTGAGTCGCTGACGGTGCGGTCAGCGACTTCAGACAAGGTGCCTGTCCTAAGCACCTGGCGACCCCGAAAGGGGGGAAAGCCAAGAAGAAGTCTGACATGCATGTTTACTCAGACGAGTCAGGCCAGGAGGATTCGCCTCCTACAATGGATAGCGCTTCGGGCATTTATCCCGGATGGAGCACCTTACGGAAAGGATGGTCCATCATGATATGCTCCGTGGAACGGAGTTATATCAGCGCGGGTCTCCTCCGGGAGCCCGCGGCAGCGCCTGGTCCAGGCTGCATTATGTCTCCCACTCTGAGGAGGGGAGCGTACGGGGTCAGTTCTGGACTGACTCCGAATTTGGAGTATGTCTGGGGAGCATACCAGAATGCACGACATACGTGAGGCACAAGAATTACCTGCCATGGCATCAAAATTTGTGATACCCTCGCAAAGAGGGGAGCCGCTGCAAGAGGAACTAGCTGCAAGCATAAATTAACCTCACATCACACCAGCTGCAGGAACAGGTGATGGTGGAAACATCTGCAAAGTACCATACTCCTGGAAATTGTGCTTCACGCAACGTGCCGGCTGTGAACAGCTCCATCTGGGGATATATTGGAGGGGGCATCAAAGCCCAGGGAGATGAAGCTCCAAAGAATCTGAAATTGTTGGCTTAGGCATTATGGCATTCGCCAGGTCTGTGGATGGGGGACCCTTATCAGACGTCAATGCAGGATGCCTTGGCGTTGATGTGCAACGCACATTTCGAATAAACTGTTTTCGGAAGAACGCCATCCCGGCCTGCCTTGAACCCCAAATTTGCGGGATTGTGCAAGGGCTCAGCAATGTTCAAGACCGCCGAATCTTTTGTTCGGAGAAGATCTATCGAAACAGGTTAAGGACCTGGATGAAGAAGCAAAAGCTGTCGGGCTGATCAAGGCTCCAGTGACTTGGCAGCTCCATTTCGGCGGCATAACCCCTACGCTTCCATCAGCAGTAAGCGGTTCGCTGAAGCTGGTGGCAGCTCAAAAACACGAATTCTCTGGGTAGAGGTCTTTTTAGGCCAACTCTGAAATTAGCTAAATTAGCTGTTTCACGAAACTCACGTTGAGAAATTGGGGTTTCTCATCCATCCAGTTAAATCCAAGTTGATACCATCCAGAGTTATTGATTATTTGGGATTTCAAGTTCAAAGTGAGTTTATTGTCATGTGTCCCTGTATAGGACAATGAAATTCTTGCTTTTGCTTAAGCACACAGAAAATAGTAGGCATTTACTACAAAACAGATAAATGTGTCCATATACCATGATATAAATATATACACACATGAATAAATAAACTGGTAAAGTGCAAATAACAGAAAGTGGTTATTAATAATCAGAGTTTTGTCCGAGCCAGGTTTAATAGCCTGATGGCTGTGGGGAAGTAGCTATTCCTGAACCTGGTTGTTGCAGTCTTCAGGCTCCTGTACCTTCTACCTGAAGGTAGCAGGGAGATGAGTGTGTGGCCAGGATGGTGTGGGTCTTTGATGATACTGCCAGCCTTTTTGAGGCAGCGACTGCGATAAATCCCCTCGATGGAAGGAAGGTCAGAGCCGATGATGGACTGGGCAGTGTTTACTACTTTTTGCTTTTCCTCTCCAGGGCGCTCAAATTGCCGAACCAAGCCACGATGCAACCGGTCGCATGCTCTCTACTGTGCACCTGTAGAAGTTAGAGAGAGTCTTCCTTGACAATCCGACTCTCCGTAATCTTCTCAGGAAGTAGAGGCGCTGATGAGCTTTTTTGATAATTGCGTTAGTGTTCTCGGACCAGGAAAGATCTTCAGAGATGTGCACCCCCGGGAATTTGAAATTCTTGACCCTTTCAACCATCGACACGCTGATATAAAATGGGGGCTGTGGGTCCCCCCTCCTACTCCTTCCAAAGTCCACAATCAGTTCCTTGGTTTTGCTGGTGTTGAGGGCCAGGTTATTGTGCTGGCACCATATGAACAGTTGCTCGATCTCTCTTCTGTATTCTGACTCATCCCCATCAGTGATACATCCCACAATAGTGGTGTCGTCAGCGAACTTGATGATGGAGTTCGCACTGCCGGGTTCGCGTACGCAGTCATGGGTATAGAGTGAGTACAGCAGGGGGCTGAGCACGCAGCCTTGAGGTGCTCCCATGCTGATTGTTATCGAGGCTGACACATTTCCACCAATACGAACAGACTGTGGTCTGTGAATGAGGAAGTCGAGGATCCAGTTGCAGAGGGATGCGCAGAAACCCAGTTCTGCGAGTTTTGGTAACCAGTTTGGAGGGGATGATTGTGTTAAATGCCGAGCTGTAATCAATGAATAACAGCCTGACATATGAGTTTTTGTTGTCCCAAGTGGTCCAGAGCGGAGTGGAGGGCCAGCGAGATCGCATCCACTGTTGATCTGTTGTGGCGGTAAGCGAACTGCCGTGGGTCCAGGTTATTGTCGAGGTAGGAGTGATTTGCTTCATGATCAACCTATCAAAGCACTTCATCACCACCGGCATTAGTGCCACTGTCGATAGTCGTTGAGGCACGTTACCTTACTCTTCTTGGGCACTGGTATTATTGATGCCCTTTTAAAGCAGGTGAGACCTCAGACCTCAGAAGTGAGAGGTTGAAAATGTCCGTAAAACTCCCGCCAGTTGGTCCGCACAGGTTTTTAGAACACGACCGGGTATACCATCAGGACCAGCTGCTTTTCGGGGGTTCAACCCCTCTGAAGGAGTTCGTGACATCGGCCTCTGTGACTGAGACTGAAATGCCATCACAGCGAATGGGGGATCGGAAGGCACATCAGTATTCTCCCTATCAAAGCGTGCGTAAAACGCATTGAGCTCGTCAGGGAGTGATGTTACACCGACATTCGAGCTGCCTCCTGGTTTTGCCTTGTAAGAGGTGATTGCATTCAGACCCTGGCCACAGCTGCCGAACTGTCTCGTCCTCCAGTTTGGAGCAGAAGTCCCTTTTGGCCTTTTGAAGGCCTTAACCTGGTCGTATCTGGTCTTCATGTAGGCCACTGTATCATTGGAGGTGAATGCCCTGTGTCTGGACTTCAGGAGAGTGCGGATCTCAAAGTTCATCCAAGGTTTTTGATTGGGAAACACTCGGAAGGTTTTTGTAGGGATGCAGTCCTCCACACATTTCTTTATGAAGTCTGTAACGACTGTGGCGTATTCGTTCAAGTCCATTGCCGAGTCCTTGAACATTGCCCAGTCTACAGACTCCAAACAGTCCTGGAGTTGTTCCTCTGCCCCCCCCGACCAGCTCTGTACAGTCCTCACCTCTGGGGGTGCACTCTTCAATTGATTCCTGTAGGCAGGAAGAAGCAGCACGCGCGGTATGTCGGACTTACCGAAGTGAGGGCGAGGGATAGAACTATAGGCATTCTTGATGGTGGTGTAGCAGTGGTCGAGGGTGTTAGGTCCTCTGGTGCAGCAGGAGACATGTTGGTGGAAGTTAGGGAGTGATTTCTTGAGGGTTCGCCTATTGAAGTCCCCAGCAATGGTGGTAAATGCATCGGGTAAGACGTCTGGTGTTTGTTGACCACGGCGTGCAGCTCCTCCAGTGCCAGACGGGACGTCTGCCTTGGGTGGGATGTAGACCGCGGTCAGGATAATGGAGGTGAATTCTCTCGGGAGGTAGAAGGGACCGCACTTCACCAGCAGATGTTCGAGGTGTGGAGAGCAGGAGTTGGACAGGACTGCCACGTCGGAACACCCACGCAGAGTTGACCATGAGGCAGACGCCCCCTCCTCCTCTCCCTTTCCCAGATGCAGGGTACGGTCCATATGGTGGATGGAGAACCCTTCAGGCTGGACCGCTGAGTCTGGGGAGCTGGGGGGTGAGCCATGTCTCTGTGAAACAGAACACAGAGCATTCCCTCAGCTCCCTTTGATAAAGCAGCCTTGCCCTTAAGTCCTCCACTTTGTTTTCAAGGGACTGTACATTGGCCAGTAGGATAATAGGAGAGGGGGCCGAAGTCCCCTGCGCTTCATTCTGACCTGAAGTCCTGCCCGACGGCCACGTTTCCGGACACAATGGAGGCTTCCCCTTTGTTTCCAGGTACTGTGTTTACTGTACCTGCTGTTTCTGCGAACCTGGCGCTGGAACGGGGAAATTCCCTCACAGATGTTTCATTATGTTCTGTCTCTATCTGACGCTACATAATGGACGATTAAGCAGTCTTGCTTACTTGAACTTTATTGTCTTTGTGCAGTTGTCATCTCTCTGCCTTAGTAACGTTATCTGAAACTGGGCCGCGAGCGCGGTGTCACCTCTAAAACAGTCCCCCGTACAACAGTACTTAAATAAACAATCCTATTGTTACATCTTTCTTTTTCTTTTTTCAAGTTAGTCTCTTCCCTTAGGTATTCTAGTGCAACAAACTTGTACCATATGCTCCTGCTCATTACAACAGATCTAACAACATAAGCAATAATAAATCAACAGTTCAAAACATCAGTTTTCACAACAAGTGCATAAACAACACATATTCATTTCTTTCATTTTTTCATTTTTTTTTCTTCCCCTTTCATAGTCCATACTCTAATCACTGAGTATAGTCTGTCAAGGTAGCGGGGTCTGATAACTTGTCGACCTGACCTGGTGACCGTGTCTTGGTTCTCTGCTGGGCCATCTGGCCGTATGGCTGCCTCAGTCACTGTTGTGTGGGTGTGTTTTGTGTTGGTGTGAGCGTGGTGAGATTGTGTCTGAGGTGGCGACGATTACGTCTCAGAACACCTCCTGACTCTAACTCCACCTCATACGATCTATGGCTCACACTGTTGGACCACTCTCGCTGTTCTCCAGCCCTTGTGTGTGTCACAGGGCTGTACTCTCACACTGTCCTCTCTTTTCAGAGTGTCCATGTCTTTTGCTGTGCGGTTGTAGTACTTTTCCTGTCTCTGTCTGTTGTATTTCAGTCCCTGTTCGTCGTGTGTTACCTCTAGCTCAGTCAGAGTGTCCTTGTGGGAAGCAGGGTCCTGGTCCTCCTGCTTAGGAGTCTCTGTGCCGGGCTTGTGTTGAGGCCCTGGCTCGGTGTGTTGCGATGATCCAGCATTGCCAAGTACGGATCCTGTCTTGCTGCTGCAGCCTTCAGCATCAGGCGCTGGCTGTCTTTACCGCTGACTCCGCCTTCCCATTACTCTGCGGGTATCCCGGCGACGATGTACTGTGTTCAAAAACCCCACTTCTGGCTGAAGTGCTGAAACTCTTGTGATGCATACTGGGGACCGTTATCCGAGATAACAATGTCAGAATCCCTGTCGGGCAAAGTGGGCCTTGAGTTTTTTGATCACTGTGTTGCTCTTAGTGTCAGGTAGATAATCGACCTCCCAAAAGTTTGAATAATAATCCAATTGTTATCAGATAGTCTTTATTGTGAAAGGAGAAAAGGTCCGTTCCTACCTTGGCCCATGGTCTGCTGGCCATGTCATGTGGATGTAGTGTCTCTCTTTGTTGCTTTGGGTCCACTGACCATACATATGTCCACATTTGGCGATTAAGGTCTTGATCTCCTCGTTCATTCCAAGCCCGTATACCACACTCCCTCGCTCGCCTCAGACATCCTTCTACTCCCAGAGTGAGAGGAGTGGATCCTGTGATTGAATGTCCACCCTGAGTGCGTCAGGTATCACGGCTCTGTCCCCTCGAACACTATGCCGTCCTGGAAACCTCAGTTCATCTTGGAACGTGTGGTAGTGCCTGATGTCACTTGGTAAGTCCTTTTTTCTCTTGGGCCACCCTGACAGTATTCTGTTTACCACACTCTGTAACTTTGTGTCATCTTTTGTTAGCAGCCCTGATGGCACTCAGCCCTCTCTGCTGAAATGGGTAGGTAGCTGACCGTTCACAGTCTCTATATCTGTCTCACTCTCTCCCTTAGTGCTCTCTAGTAAGTATGCTCTACTCAGCGTGTCTGCAAGTGGCATATCCCTGCCTGGAACATAAGGTCACACTAATATCATACTGCTGCAGTCTGAGTAGCATTCTCTGCAGTCTCTTAGGTGCACTAAGTAATGGCTTTCTGTGTATATTCTCTAGAGGCTTGTGGTCGCTTTGTACTGTGACCTCTCTACCATAAGTATACTGATGGAACTTTTCCATCCCAAACAACTATGGCTAAGCATTCTTTCTCTATTTGGGCATAGCCCCTTTCAGTTGGTGTGAGTGCCCTACTACCAAATGCTACCGGGTTTACCTTTCTGTGTCAGGGCGGCCCCCAGTCCCGTGTCAGATGCATCACACTGAAGTGTCAACTCCTCTTCCTTGTTGTAGTACTGTAGAACTGGTGCTTTAGCGATTTTGTCTTTCAGTCTTTGAAACGCCCCTTCTTGGATGTCCGTCCATTCCCACATGTTCTCCTTGCGCGTGAGTTGTCTCAGAATCTCAGAGTCATCTGAAAGGTGGTCATAGAACTTCGACAGATAGTTGACCATCCCAACTAATCTCTGTACCCCTTTCACGTCCGTTGGCCTTGGCATCTCTCTGATTGCCCGTACTTTCTCCGGTCAACCCTCAGTCCCTCGGCCGTGAGCAGATGACCTATGTAGGGTACCTCTTTTTGTCTGAGCTTTGAATTTGTCCGCGTTCAAGCTTGATGTTACGCTCTCTGCACCTGGTTAGAAAGCGTCTGACTTTCTTGTCGTGGTCCTTTCCTGCCTCCTCTTGTGTTGCTCCTTCCCCCGTGATTAACACATCATCTGCTATGACGCTGATTCCTGGGAGGCCCTCCAGGGCCTGCATGAGCTTTCTTTGGAACACTTCCGGTGCTGGGCTTATTCCCATCGGCATCCTTAGCCAACGGAAGCGACCAAAATGGGGTGGCGAATGTTGTAAGGTAGCTCGACTCTTCCTCTAGTTTTGACGTGCCAGAAGCCTTGCTTCACGTCGCAGACTGTGAATACTTTTGCCTTTGACATCTCCGGCAGGATGTCATCTATAGTTGGAGTGGATAGTGACTTATTTTTAGTGCCCAATTCAGAGGTTTAGGGTCTATACAGATCCTCAGCTTCCCATTAGTTTTCTCACTGCGACCATGCTACTGATCCAGTCAGTGCTGCGTTCCACTGGTGTGATTATCCCTCTTCCTCTCTAGATCTTTGAGTTCCTCATGTAGAGGTGTCATCATAGCTACAGGCACTCTGCGCTTTGGCAGTTTCACTGGCGGTACTCTGTCATGTATCTCTATTCTATATTCACCCTCCATGCAGCCATCTCCAGTGAACACATCCTCAAACTCTCATTTATTTTGTCCATGGTCACGTATTTGTCACTTTCTCCCTTTGTCACTAGGCTCGGCTCTTTCTTCACTATGTTGTCTATAGCCAGAATATTCTCGTACTGTACTTTTATCAACTTCATTGCTCGCTGCTTTCTGCCAGTAAAGGGATTCTACTACTCTGGTCAACCACTTGAAACTCTAGCCTGTACAGCTTGTTGTTTCTGGGGTTTCTGACCTTAACCTTACATGTACCCAGAGTAGCAACTTGGTCTTGTTATACATCAACTAGCACCTTCTCAGTGTGCTCTGGGTTTAGTAGATCGATGGGGATGATATTTCAGGTGGCCCCACAGTCTATCTGGAAGTCAACTAACATTTCCCCTATCTTCATTCCTGCAAAGAGCTGCTGGCCCTGACTGTGGCTGTTTTTAACCTGGTTTACAGTTTCATCCTCTCTATTTGCTTCAGTTATACAGTTGACATCCTCATAAGAGTCACTGTCACTAGTCTGCTCTGTAACTGCATGCACTTTCGTAGTTTGCCTACTGCTCTCTTGTCTCGATCTGCACTGAGCTGCAAAAATGATTTTCCTTTCCACACCTCTTACACTTTTTCCCAAAAGCTGGGCATTTTTTCTTATTCCTCTCGTGTGTTCTACCACAAAACTTGTACAGTATCTCATTTGTCTTTTAGTCTCTCTTCTGCCTGTTTCAGTGCATGTACCTCCTCCACTGTCTGTCCTTGCAGTGTTCTGCTATTCTCCCTTGACAGCTCTAGCTCTACAAATGTGCAGGCATGTCTCAAGAGTCAGCTTCTCTTCCCTGAGTAATCTCTCCCTCAAGTGCTGAGCTATTTGTACCACACACAAGTCGATCTCTAATCAATGAATCTCTAATGTCCCAAAGTTGCAACTACAGGTGCACAACCTTTTATCCGAAGATCCAAATAATGAAAAGCTCCGAATAGCGGACATTTTTTCAGTCCTTGAAGAAAGGTCCTGAAGACGTTCACCGAGGGGCGGCCGCCAGAGGTGACAGCGGAACCTCCGGTCGGTCCTCGAAGAAAGGGGAACTAAATCCCCTTCATAAAAGAGGTGAGGGTATTTTGCGCGGGAGGGTTAATAATTGACAATCTGCTGCCTGCCTGCCCGCTGAGTTAAAAAGTTCCACGGTAGACACGATACACAGTGTATCGTGAGTCTTGCGTGGGAACGTTTTAACTCAGCGGGCAGGCAGCAGCAGATTGTCTCTCCCTTCAGTTTCACCCCCACCTACACCCACCTACACCCCTCTGGCTTCCCGGCCATGTGTGTGACCCCTTCCCTCCCCCTCTCCAGTTCCCGCCCCATTGACACCGGCGCGGGGGGCTTTGCACTGTCTTCAGGTCGGCGATGCCAGACGGTCAGTGCCAGTCACCGGAGACGTCAGGACCAACGGGACACCGACCCCCAGGCCCACTGCAAGCACGGAGATCCCAGAGACCCACAGCCAGCAGTAGCCCAGCCCCGTTCCAACTCCAGAGGAACACGCTTCCCGTAGGGACAGAAGCTGATGGTGTGCAAGGTACGTCTTGTTCTTGGGGGGTTGCAGATGAGGGGGCGCAGCTCGGGCTGTGACGTCTCCGGCCACCCCCCTGTACAGGAGCTGAGACTGGGAACTGTACCGCCCTTGCAGAGTGAGCAGGAGAGTGGGGTTGTTTGCCAGTTTCAGAGGGAGGGGGCAAGGGCGGTACAGTTCACAGTCTCAGCTCCTGTCCAGGGGGGTGGCCGGAGACGTCAGGACCAACGGGACACCGACTGCAAGCACGGAGATCCCGGAGAATAACAGCCAGCAGCAACTCTAACCCAGCCCCGTTCCAACTCCAGAGGAACCCGGGTTGCGAATGAGGGGGCGCAGCTCGGGCTGTGGGCGAACTGCCACTTGTCGCTGAGGCATCCCATCAGGGAGCGGGTTCCTGTTGGTCCTGACGTCTCCGGCCACCCCCCTGGACAGGAGCTAAGACTGGGAACTGTACCGCCCTTGCCCCCTCCCTCTGCAACTGCAAACAACCCCACTCTCCTGCTCACCTGCAAGGGTGGTACAGTTCCCAGTCTCAGCTCCTGTACAGGGGGGTGGCTGAAGACGTCAGGACCACCAGAAGCCGCTCCCCGATGGGCCGCTACGGCGACAAGTGGCAGTTCGCCCACAGCCCGAGCTGCGCCCCCTCATCGGGACACCGACCCCCAGGCCCACTGCAAGCACAGAGATCCCAGATCAGCAACTCCAGCCCAGCCCCGCTCCAACTCCAGAGGAACATGCTCCCCGTATGGGCAGAAGCTGATGGTGCGCAAGGTACGTCTTGTTCTTGGGGTGGCGCAACTCGGGTTGTGGGCGAACTGCCACTTGTCGCCGTAGCGGCCCATCCGGGAGCGGATTCCTCTGGAGTTGGAGGGACAGGGAGACACAGCGGCTTTTGAGAATGGTGGGCAATCACTTCCAAAGTTCTGCCCACACAGTCAGTACACCTCTCCTATACTTGTCTCCCGCACTAAGATCATCTCGCAGAGAATGATCCCAGCCTAACCCTCCCTATTCTCTCCTATTCTGCAAGAAAAAACTACATTGAAGACTCAAACTCGCGATCGAGTAACTGCCGGGATCGAGGCGCAAATTCATGACCTTGCGGATACGAGCCGAGCACTCTACCACTGAGCCAGCCGTTAAAATCTACGCTAAAAATCTTCCAATCCGAAAGCCGAAAAATTCCGAATTACGAAAAGTGTCTGTTCCCAAGGCTTTCGGATAAAAGGTTGTGCACCTGTACTAGCAAGTATTTTCAAGTCTGTTCCATAGCTGTCCACGTTTTCATCCAATCCTTGGTTCCTCATGAAGAATCGGTACCTTTCCACAGTATTGAACTCACTGTGGTCCTCGCTGAAGGGCTAGCACTCGACAAAGTTGTCCAAAGTTCCCTGCCTTTTTCTCCGATGAGATAGTTGAATAGCTTGACTTTTGTGGTCTCTTCGGTTGTTGGAGTCCAAAACCAAAGTTCCAGGGGGTTTTAGCCCTTCCATCGCTGTCAGCTAGCTGTTGTTGTTTTGTTTTTTTTCTTTGCCGGCTTCTGTAAGGCTAACGTTAGCCTGCTGCTAGCTGGCTGAACTTTCACTTTTCTCGTTAATTCTGACAATTTTCGACGTCCATCCCACCGCTGCCACCATGTTTCATTATGTTCTTCTCTATCTGGACGATACATAATGGACGATTAAAGCAGTCTTGCTTACTTGAACTTTATTGTCTTTGTGCAGTTGTCATCTCTCTGCCTTAGTAACGTTATCTGAAACTGGGCCGCGAGCGCGGTGTCACCTCTAAAACAGTCCCCCGTACAACAGTACTTAAATAAACAATCCTATTGTTACAACAGACGGCAGCTCCAGCTCCGCAATGAACAGGGGTTCCCTCAAAGTCGGCAGCTCCAGCTCCGTTGTTCCTGGAAGATCCAGCCCGTCGGGATATTTACCGTTAACTCTATTAGTATGTCTGTGACTCTGCCATGGGGCAAGAGATTAGAATTAATAGAAGCCTGTAACAACCTTGTTGTTATGGAGCAACAAGTAGCCAGTATAATTGACAAATTAGTGGCTGTTTTCCAGCTGCACAGTTTGGGCCTTTGCATTATCAAAATTTACAACGTGCAAACGAGCAAGCACTCAAATACCATTTAGGTCATTTTAACAGACTTATGCGGTTACCAGCTGAAGCTATTTCTGAGTTACATTGGTGGATGACCAATATTCGACATTGCTCTGGTAACATTTTGGTCAGCAAACCTTCAGTTATATTACAAACTGATGCTAGTGCTCAAGGATGGGGAGCTACTAATACCATCTCAAGTTGTGGTGGCAGATGGGATGTGCACGAGTCATCAATTCTTCAGTTACATGGTATTAACTACCTAGAGATGCTGGGGGCATGCTATGGGTTGAAAGCTTGTTGTCGGAATATGCGTCATCTGCATGTTCAACTACAGATTGACAACACTACAGCGGTGGCATATATTAATCACATGGGTGGAATCAAGTCAGTATCCTGTGATAATTTGGCTAACCTTATTTGGCACTGGTGTATTGAAAGAAACATTTGGATTTCTGCTACCTATTTGACAGGTAGGTTAATATGGTGGCGAACACCAGGTCACGAAAATTTAATGACAACACAGAATGGATGTTGGATCATAACGTATTTAACGATATTGTTGCTCGGTATGGAACACCGGATATCGATTTGTTTGCATTTAGGCTCAATCACCAGTTACCAAAGTATGTTGCATGGGAGCCAGACCCAGGGGCAGTGGCGATAGATGCATTCTCGCTACACTGGGGAGGAATATTCTTCTATGCATTCCCTCCATTTTGCCTCAGCAGTCGGTGCTTGCAAAAAATCCAGCAAGATTCTGCTTCAGGCATTTTGGTAGTGCCTGACTGGCCTACACAGCCATGGTTAATGCTGATATTGGGAATGATAACAGAACCGTTTATGGTTATTTCCAAACGCAGAAATTTGCTGGTTCATCCCGTGACTCGGGAGGGCCATCCGCTGCATGATCGAATCAATTTATTGATTTGCAGACTTTCAGAAGACCTTTCCTGGGGCTCGGACTGTCAGATCGAACTGTGGACGTGATCACTGCGGCTTGGAGGGATAGCACCAAGAAGCTGTACATCTCTTATATCAAAAGATGGGAAGTGTTCTGTTCGCAGTCCAACATAACATATGACACGGCACGTATCAAGTTCAAGTCAAGTGAGTTTATTGTCATGTGTCCCTGATAGGACAATGAAATTCTTGCTTTGCTTCAGCACACAGAACATAGTAGGCATTTACTACAAGACAGATCAGTGTGTCCATATACCATTGTATAAATATATACACACATGAATAAATAGACTGATGAAGTGCAAATAACAGATAATGGGTTATTAATGATCAGAGTTTAGTCCGAACCAGGTTTAATAGCCTGATGGCTGTGGGGAAGTAGCTATTCCTGAACCTGGTCGTTGCAATCTTCAGGCTCCTGTACCTTCTACCTGAAGGTAGCAGGGAGACGAATGTGTGGCCAGGATGGTGTGGGTCTTTGATGATACTGCCAGCCTTTTTAAGGAAGCGACTGCGATAAATCCCCTCGATGGAAGGAAGGTCAGAGCCGATGATGGACTGGGCAGTGTTTACTACTTTTTGTAGTCTTTTCTCCAGGGCGCTCAAATTGCCGAACGCCCCGTAGCTCAAGCCACGATGCAACCGGTCAGCATGCTCTCTACTGTGCATCTGTAGAAGTTAGAGAGAGTCCTCCTTGACAAACCAACTCTCCGCAATCTTCTCAGGAAGTAGAGGTGCTGATGTGCTTTCTTAATAGTTGCATCAGTGTTCTCGGACTAGGAAAGGTCTTCAGAGATGTGCACGCCCAGGAATTTGAAGCTCTTGACCCTTTCAACAATCGACCCATTGATATAAATGGGGCAGTGGGTCGCCATCCTACTCCTTCCAAAGTCCACAATCGGTTCCTTGGTTTTGCTGGTACTGAGGGCCAGGTTATTGCGCTGGCACCTTATGGACAGTTGCTCGATCTCTCTTCTGTACTCTGACTCATCCCCATCAGTGATACGTCCCACAACAGTGGTGTCGTCAGCGAACTTGATGATGGAGTTCGCACTGCGGTTCGCTACGCAGTCATGGGTATAGAGTGAGTACAGCAGGGAGCTGAGCACGCAACCTTGAGGTGCTCCCATGCTGATTGTTATCGAGTCTGACACATTTCCACCAATACGAACAGACTGGTCTGTGGACGAGGAAGTCGAGGATCCAGTTGCAGAGGGATGCGCAGAGACCCAGTTCTGCGAGTTTGGTAACCAGCTTGGAGGGGATGATTGTGTTAAATGCCGAGCTGTAATCAATGAATAACAGCCTGACATATGAGTTTTTGTTGTCCAAGTGGTCCAGTGCTGAGTGGAGGGCCAGTGAGATCGCATCCACCGTTGATCTGTTGTGGCGGTAAGCAAACTGCTGTGGGTCCAGGTTTTTGTCGAGGTAGTTGATTTGCTTCATGATCAACCTCTCAAAGCACTTCATCGCCACAGGCATTAGTGCCACTGGTCGATAGTCATTGAGGCACGTCACCTTACTCTTCTTGGGCACTGGTATAATTGATGCCCTTTTAAAGCATGTGGGGACCTCAGACCTCAGAAGTGAGAGGTTGAAAATGTCCGTAACAACTCCAGCCAGTTGTCCCACACAAGTTGGTCCGTATAACTCATGTCTTGGAATTTCTCTCAAAACTATTCTTTGACGAGAGATTGAGTTATAGTGCCATTAATTGTGCCAAGAGTGCCTTGTCGTCATACATGTTGCTGTGATCGGGACACCACTCTGTCGGGTCACACCCACTGATATCCAGATTCATGAAGGGTATCTTCAACACAAATCCCCCCAGGCCCAGGTACACGGAGATATGGGATGTCAACATTGTGCTAACGCTGCTTCGCCGGTGGGCTCCAGCCACATCCTTGTCTTTGGTCCAGCTCACTTATAAAGTGGTTATGCTCATGGCGCTGGTTTCAGCAAAACGGGTCCAGTCATTGCATAAGCTGCGGCTGGACAGAATGGTTACATCTGCCAATAAAATAACATTTTATGTTAATGAACTAATCAAGCAGAGCAGACCAGGGGTGTCAGGTCTAAAACTGGAATTTATGGCATACCCTATGGACCTTCAATTGTATGTGGTCACACATATGCAACAGTATTTTAATGCCACTAAAAACCTTAGAGGCACTGAACTGGCAATGTTTGTTAGTTATAAAAAAACACACAAGAGTTATCAGTGCAGACCATCTCCAGGTGGTTAAGGCGTATATTGGCTTGTGCAGGAGTTGTCACTGATGTTTTTAAATCTCACTCCACCAGGGCTGCAACAACATCAGCAGCGAGGGTTATGGACGTTCCGCTGGACCACATCCTTGCGCCTGCAGGATTGTCGAACGAGCGAACATTCCAAATTTTTTATAACAAACCCATTGCCAGACCGGGGTTGTTTGACAACTCAATTTTAGGTTCTGTTCTATAGCTTACTCCCGGATATGAGAAGTCACTATTATTTTTTATATATCATTTGTTTATTAAAAAGCATCAGCATGTTTTAAATCTATGTCATGTATGAGTGCATTATCATTTTTCAATCAACTCTGGTCAACTAATGCAGTGTGTGGCATGGACTCGTGTTCGTGGCATGAAATCACAGAGCTTTGAAATCTTCACGTAGTCACTCACGTGACCGAAGTAAAATAGGAAAATTAAACGAGAACTTACCAGTTTGAAGTTTAATCTTTATTTTATGAGGAGTTACGGTGAGGGAATACGTGCCCTCCGCTCCCAACCCTCTTATAAAGGTCATGTGGTAGTTCTAGTTTCTCGAATCTTCCTATAATCAGTTCAACAACTGTTATCCGAGATTTCACACCGCTGCTTTGAAGGTTGACGCACATGCGGGCTGGCAGGCTTCTTCGCGTAATCCCTCATCGTAACTCCTCATAAAATAAAGATCAAACTTCAAACTAGTAAGTTCTCCTTTAATCTTCCTATTTTATTTTAACATTTACCAAGCCAATTTACCTGCATACTTGTAGGTCTTAGGAGTGTGGGAGGAAACCAAAGATCTCGGAGAAAACCCACGCGGTCACGGGGAGAGTGTACAAACTTCGTACAGACAGCACCCATGGTCAGGATCGAACCCGGGTGTCTGGTGCTACAAGTGCTGTAAGGCAGCAACTCTACCGCTGCGCCACGGTCCTGCCCTAGTTCTATTGAATTTCTTGGACTGAGTTTGGGAACAGGCACCACCTCATGATTCAGCTACATACACGCAATGTTGTTGTGAAATTAAAGAAATGGATCAGTCGGGGTCTTAACAATGATGGGCGGTTTTAATCGAGTGCACAGAGGAAACACTTTCTCACTGATTAGTGAGGCAATAAGCAAAGGGCATGTCTTTCAAGAAGATCCAGAGGGGGGAGGAAGAGGCAATATCATTTAACGATTAAATATAAATTAGATTGTTGGTACCTTTCTTCAATCTGCAAATAATGCATAAAACTATTTCTCTGATCATGGCAAGTATTCAGGGCCAGGTACTACCCAATGGGAAATTGAATTGGGTACAATCCTGGGGAAGGATTTAAACGTGGGTAAGATGACACATCCTCATGATTTTTGTACTAAGATTTTGATCAATTGTGTAATTTTGTTCCAGTCGTCTGATTGAGTGTGAATGCTCGTTTTGGGTCGAGACAACTTCTTCGGACTCTACAGAACGGGAGTCTGAAGAAAGATCCCAACCTAGAACGTTATCTGTCCATTTCCCTCCTCAGATGCTGCCTGACCTGCTGAGTTCCTCCAGCAGTTTGTTTATCTCAAGTAACAGTGAGCGCCTGTTCCTTAACAAAAAAATTTCAGGGTTTGGGATTGCGGATTCCATGCATACAAAGTGTTTGGTTTAAAGAGTAAATTAAATTTAGGAGATCAGTTTTCAAGTTTGGTTAGTTTGTTTACTCACATACTAATTTTGATTTTTGTTTTTGTTTCATCCATTGGATACACCAAGAGATCCAGTGATATGAATGGGTCATCAGGGAACATGTCAAACAATTCTTATCAAGATGAAATGTAAGTATGTGAAAGTACGCACAGGTAATTTGTACTTTAATAATAGAAGCATGTAAAATTCTGAACAATTCACTTTGCTCATAGTGTTAATAACTTAGTCGTGTTGGTGATGTTAGGGGTAATGCTTTTATTAGTTTCTTCTTTCATGATTCCCTCAAGAGAATATTCATAGAGGTCAGAGAGGAAACAACCCCTGTAGCCCGCCCAGTCTGCACTGACAATCAAGCAGTGCAATTTCAGTGCAATTTATTAACAATTTATTTAAATGGATAGAATTCATCCCTGACTTGTTTGTAACGGTGTGTGATATACCAGGGAGAGTTATATCTACTTCAAGTGGCAGTTCTTTGTTACAATCAGAACGGCAATGAATTGATTTAAATATATTCAGTTGCCTTTTTCTCGTTGTCCTAGGGATGGTTCCACTTATGGGGATACGTTCGGTCTCACATCACCTGAACAGTCTACACCCAGCATGGTAAGCTACTAATTCAGCCTGTCGTTAAGCTGGAAAGGGTGCAGAGAGATTTACAAGCATGTTGCCAGGACTCAAGGGGCTGATCTATAGGAAGAGGTTGAGCAGGCTAGGACTGTATTCCACAGAGGATGAGGGATGATCTTTTAGAGGTGTATAAAATCATGAGGGGGATTGAAAGGGTGAATGCACATTTTGTACACCAGCAATCCCCGCACATTAACACTACCTTACGCACACCAGTTACAATTTTATTTTAACATTTACCAAGCCAATTTACCTGCATACTTGTAGGTCTTAGGAGTGTGGGAGGAAACCAAAGATCTTGGAGAAAACCCACGCGGTCACGGGGAGAGTGTACAAACTCCGTACAGACAGCACCCATAGTCAGGATCGAACCCGGGTCTCTGGTGCTGCAAGTGCTGTAAGGCAGCAACTCTACCGCTGCGCCACGGTGCTGCCCTAGTTCTATGGAATTTCCTGGACTGAGTTTGGGAACAGGCACCACCTCATGATTCAGCTACATACACGCAATGTTGTTGTGAAATTAAAGAGATGGATCTGTCGGGAACTTAACAATGATGGGCGGTTTTAGATACAAGATACAAGTTACATTTAATTGTCATTTGGACCCCTTGAGGTCCAAACGAAATGCCGTTTCTGCAGCCATACATTACAAACAAATAGACCCAAGACACAACATAATTTACATAAACATCCATCACATTGCTGTGATGGAAGGCCAAATAAACTTATCTCTCCACTGCACTCTCCCCCCCCCCCCCCCCCCGATGTCAGAGTCAAAGTCAAAGCCCCCGGCTGGCGATGGCGATTGTCCCGCGGCCATTAAAGCCACGCCGGGTGGTGCGAGGTCGCACACCGGGTTCTTGATGTTAGAGCCCCCGGCGTGCGCTCGCAGAGTCCCGTGGCCATTCCAAGCCGCGCGGGGCAGTGATGTAGGCCCCGCTCCAGGAGCTCTTCAACCCCGCAACTCGGGCGGGGGAAGTCGCTGTTGCGAGAGCCCTGAAAAGCGGTCTCCCTCCAGGGACCCGCGGTCTCCCGGTGCCGCCGTCCACAGACCTGCCGTTGAAGCCTCCGACTCTCCGGTCGGGCCGCAGCAGCAGCAGCGCTCCTCCACCCGCTCCAGACTCGGCCAGCTCCGCGACGGCGACGGTGAGTCGTCGGCACCAGAGTCCCCGGTCTCTTCCTGTTGGAGGCTGCTCCTCGTTGCAGCCCCAACGATAACGGAAACCCGACGATAAAAGGTCGGGTTTCCCTTGCAGGGAGAGATT
This sequence comes from Leucoraja ocellata, assembly GCA_036785375.1. Taxonomy (NCBI): domain Eukaryota; kingdom Metazoa; phylum Chordata; class Chondrichthyes; order Rajiformes; family Rajidae; genus Leucoraja; species Leucoraja ocellata. The sequence goes on from JAWMAR010002119.1 coordinate 109,140, forward strand.
TAAAAAGTTTCCCCCCCCCCCTCCCACCCCACCCCCAACCCCCCACACACACACCCCAACAAAAAAATAACAAAAACTACATAAAAACATAGACAGAAAATAATTTAAAAAATTTAATCGTGCACAGAGGAAACACTTTCTCACTGGTTAGTGAGGCAATAAGCAAAGGACATATCTTTCAAGATCATCTAGAGGGGGGAGTAAGAGGCAATATCATTTAACGATTAAATAGAAATTAGATTGTTGGTACCTTCAATCAGCAAATAATGCATAAAAGTGTATTTCTCTGATCATGGCAAGTATTGTTTCAGGGCCAGGTACTACCCAATGGGAAATTGAATTGGGCACAATACTGGGGAAGGATTTAAACATGGGTAAGATGACACATCCTCACGATTTTTGTACTAAGATTTTGCCCAAATGTGTAATTTTGTTGCAGTTGTTTGATTAAGTGTGAATGCTCGTTTTGGGTCGAAACAACTTCTTCGGGCTCTACAGAATGGGATTCTGAATAAAGATCCCAACCCAGAATGTTATCTGTCCATCTCCCTCCTCAGATGTTGCCTGACCTGCTGAGTTCCTCCAGCAGTTTGTTTATCTCAAGTAACAGTGAACCCCTGTTCCTTAATAAAAAAATCTTGAGGGCCTGGTTTGCGGATTCCATGCATACAAAGTGTTTGGTTTAAAGAGTAAATTAAATTTAGATCAGTTTTCAAGTTTGGTTAGTTTGTTTACTCACATACTAATTTTATTTTTTGTTTTTGTTTCATCCATTGGATACACCAAGAGATCCAGTGATATGTATGGGTCATCAGGGAACATGTCAAACGGTTCTTTAGAAGATTGGATTGTATTCAAGTAAGTATGTGAAAGTGCGCACAGGTAATTTGTACTTTAATAATAGAAGCATGTAAAATTCTGAACAATTCACTTTGCTCATAGTGTTAATAACTTAGTCGTGTTGGTGATGTTAGGGGTAATGCTTTTATTAGTTTCTTCTTTCATGATTCCCACAAGAGAATATTCATAGAGGTCAGAGAGGAAACAACCCCTGTAGCCCGCCCAGTCTGCACTGACAATCAAGCAGTGCAATTTCAGTGCAATTTATTAACAATTTATTTAAATGGATAGAATTCATCCCTGACTTGTTTGTAACGGCTTGTGATATGCCTGGGAGAGTTATATCTACTTCAAGTGGGAGTTCTCTGTTTCAATCAGAACGGCAATGAATTGATTTAAATATATTCAGTTGCTTTTTTCTCGTTCTCCTAGGGCTAGTCCCACTCCCCGCGATTCGCCTAAACCCCCATCATCTGAACCTTGTACACCCAGCATGGTAAGTTACTAATTCATCCTGTCCTTAAGCTGGAAAGGGTGCAGAGAGATTTACAAGCATGTTGCCAGGACTCAAGGGGCTGAGCAATAGGAAGAGGTTGAGCAGGCTAGGACTGTATTCCACAGATGATGAGGGATGATCTTTTAGAGGTGTATAAAATCATGAGGGGGATTGTACACCAGGACAAGGGGTCACAGCTTAAGGATAAAGGGGAAATCCTTTAAAACCGAGATGAGAAGAACTTTTTTCACGCAGAGAGTGGTGAATCTCTGGAACTCTCTGCCACAGAGGGTAGTTGAGGCCAGTTCATTGGCTATATTTAAGAGGGAGTTAGATGTGGCCCTTGTGGCTAAGGGGATCAGGGGGTATGGAGAGAAGGCAGGTACGGGATACTGAGTTGGATGATCAGCCATGATCATATTGAATGGCGGTGCAGGCTCAAAGGGCCGAATGGCCTACTCCTGCACCTAATTTCTATGTTTCTATGTCTATGTTAGGGTGAATGCACAGAGTATTTTGTACACCACCAATCCCCGCACATTAACACTACTTTACACACACTAGGGACAATTTTATTTTAACATTTACCAAGCCAATTTACCTACATACCTGTACGTCTTTGGTGTGCGGGAGTAAACCAAAGATGTCGGAGAAAACCCACGCGGTCACGGGGAGAACGTACAAACTCCGTACAGACAGCACCCATAGTCAGGATCGAAACCGGGTGTCTGGTGCTGCAAGTGCTGTAAGGCAGCAACTCTACCGCTGTGCCACCGTGCCGCCCCAGTTCTATGGAATTTCCTGGACTGAGTTTGGGGACAGGCACCACCTCATGATTCAGCTACATACACGCAATGTTGTTGTGAAATTAAAGAGATGGATCTGTCGGGGTCTTAACAGTGATGGGCGGATTTAATCGAGTGCACAGAGGAAACACTTTCTCACTGGTTAGTGAGGCAATAAAGAAGGGACATGTCTTTCAAGATCATCTAGAGCGGGGAGGAAGAGGCAATATCATTTAATGATTAAATAGAAATTAGATTATTGGTACCATTCTTTAATCCGCAAATAATGCACAAAAGTGTATTTCTCTGATCATGGCAAGTGTTAATTTAATGCAATGGAAAGGAAGGACATTAGCTTGGAGGATGTGGAATCAATATGGGTAGAGCTGCGAAACACTAAGGGGCAGAAAATGCTAGTGGGAGTTGTGTACAGGCCACCTAACAGTAGTAGTGGAGTTGGGGATGGCATCAAACAGGAAATTAGAAATGCGTGCAACAAAGGTAGAATGGGTGACTTCAATCTACATATAGATTGGGTGAATCAAATTGGCAGGGGTGCTGAGGAAGAGGATTTCTTGGAATGTATGCGGGATAGTTTTCTAAACCAACATGTAGAGGAACCAACGAGGGAGCAGGCTATTCTAGACTGGGTATTAATGAGGAAGGGTTAGTTAGCAGTCTTGTTGTGCGTGGCCTCTTGGGCGAGAGTGACCTTAATATGGTTGAGTTCTTCGTTAGGATGGAGAGTGACATAATTAATTCAAAAACAAGAGTTCTGAACTTAAAGAAAGGCAACTTTGAGGGTATGAGACGTGAATTGGCCTACATAGACTGGCAATTGATTCTTAAAGGGTTGATGGTGGACATGCAATGGAAGGCATTTAAAGACTGCATGGATGAACTACAATAATTGTTCATCCCGGTTTGGCAAAAGAATAAATCGGGGAAGGAAATGCATCCGTGGATAACAAGGAAAATCAGGGATAGTATCAAAACAAAAGATGAAGCATAGAAATTAGCCAGAAAAAGTGGCCTACCAGAGGACTGGGAGAAATTCAGAGTCCAGCAGAGGAGGACAAAGGGCTTAATTAGGAAAGGGAAAATAGATTATGAAAGAAAACTGGAACATAAAAATTGACTGCAAAATCTTTATAGATATGTGAAGAGAAAATGATTAGTTAAAACAAATGTAGGTCCCTTGCAGTCAGAAACAGGTGAATTGATCATGGGGAACAAGGACATGGCAGACCAATTGAATAACTACTTTGGTTCTGTATTCACTAAGGAATACTTAAATAATCTGCCGGAAATAGCAGGGGACCGGTGGTCAACTGAGATGAACTGTGTGAAATCCAGGTTAGCCGGGAAGTGGTGTTAGGTAAATTGAATTGATTAAAGGCCGATAAATCCCCAGGGCCAGATAGGCTGCATCCCTGAGTACTTAAGGAAGTAGCCACAGAAATAGTGGGTGCATTAGAGATATGCCATTTATTGTCACTATACATGTACAATGAAATTAAAAGCTGCTCGTACTCAGTGCATACATATAATTTAGTACAAAAAACAAGAAACAGAAAAACAAAAACAGAAGGGAGAAGGGGGGGGGATGGGGGGGGGGGGGGGATAGGTGCACAATTCTGCGGCGCTATATACATATATACAGATGGAAGTCCGGGTGTTGGGCTGTGAAGTCAGTGCATATGTGAATTTGAATTAAGAGTAGTTATAATTTTCGGAAAGCAACTATTCCTGAGTGTATTTGTCCTGGATTTGATGCACCTATAGCGCCTTCCAGAGGGCAGCAGGTCGAACAGTCCAAACGCAGGATGGGAGCTGTCCTTGATGATATTCTTTGCCCTGCTAAGGCAGCGGGAGGTGTAGATATCCATCAGGGAGGGGAGAGGGCAACCAATGATCTTCTGCGCTGTCCTAGTTACCCTCTGAAGCCTCTCCCAGTCTGCCATGGTGCAGCTGCCATACCATGCTGTAATGCAGTATGTCAGCAGGCTCTCGATGGACGAGCGGTAGAAGGTCAGCAGCAGGTTAGAGTCCAGGTTGTGCTTCCTGAGGACCCTCAGGAAGTGCAGCCACTGCTGAGCCTTCTTGATGACCGCTGTCGTGTTGTCTGTCCAGGAGATGTCAGCAGCGATATGGACGCCGAGAAACCGGAAGGTGTTGACCCTCTCCACACACTCGCCGTTGATGTGTAGGGGGACTAAGTCGGTGCTGTGCCTCCTGAAGTCGACAATGAGCTCTTTTGTTTTCCTGGTGTTCAGAGCCAGATTGTTTTCTGAGCACCAGGTTGTCAACTTCAGGACTTCCTCTCTGTAGGCTGCCTCGTCTCCCTTTGAAATAAGTCCGACTACAGTAGTGTCGTCAGCAAATTTGACGATGCGGTTGTTGTTGTGGGCCGGACTACAGTCGTAGGTGTAGAGACAGTATAAGAGGGGGCTTAGCACACAGCCCTGTGGGGAGCCGGTACTCAACCTGCGAGTGGAGCAGAGGTGGGGGCCGAGTCTCACAGTCTGGGGCCGGTTGGTGAGGAAATCTTTTATCCAGGCACATGTGAGAGTGGGGAGGCCGAGAGTGACCAGTTTACCAATGAGAATGTCCGGAATGATTGTATTGAAAGCTGAGCTATAATCCACAAAGAGCAACCGGACGTAGCTCTGCCCCTGCTCCAGATGGCTCAGCACAGAGTGGAGAGCTACGGTGATGGCGTCTTCCGTGGATCTGTTTTGGCGATAAGCGAAAGTTTATTAGTGATAATTGTTCAAAATTCTTTGGATTCTGGAGTGGTTCCTAAGGATTGGAGGGTAGCTAATGCAACCTCACTTTTTAAAAAGGGAGGGAGAGAGAAAACGGGGAATTACAGACCAGTTAGTCTAACATCGGAAGTGGGAAACTGCTAGAGTCAATTATTAAAGATGGGATAGCAGCACATTTGGAAAGTGGTTAAATCATTGGACAAAGTCAGCATGGATTTATGTAAGGTAAATCATGTCTGACGAATCTTATAGAATTTTGCGAGGATGTAACTACTAGTTACATCCTCGAAAAATTCTATAAGATTCGTCAGAGTGGATAAGGGAGAACCAGTGGATGTGTTATATCTGGACTTTCAGAAGGCTTTAGACAAGGTCCCACATAAGAGATTAGTATACAAACTTAAAGCACACGGTATTGAGGGTTCAGTATTGACGTGGATAGAGAACTGGCTGGCAGGCAGGAAGCAAAGAGTAGGAGTAAATGGGTCCTTTTCAGAATGGCAGGCAGTGACTAGTGGGGTACCACAAGGCTCAGTGCTGGGACCCCAGCTATTTACAATATATATTAATGATTTGGACGAGGGAATTGAATGCAACATCTCCAAGTTTGCGGATGACAAGAAGCTGGGGGGAGTGTTAGCTGTGAGGAGGAAGCTAGGAGGCTGCAAGATGACTTGGATAGGCTGGGTGAGTGGGCAAATGCATGGCAGATGCAGTATCATTTGAATAAATGTGAGGTTACCCACTTTGGTGGCAAAAACAGGAAAGTAGACTATTATCTGAATGATGGCCGATTAGGAAAAGGGGAAATGCAACGAGAACTGGGTCTCATGGTACACCAGTCATTGAAAGTATGTTAGCATTCATAGCAAAAGGATTTGAGTATAGGACCAGGGTTGTTCTACTGCACTTGTACAGAGTCTTGGTGAGACCACACCTGGAGTATTGCTTACAGTTTTGGTCTCCTAATCTGAGGAAAGACATTCTTAGATAGATAGATAGCCTTTTATTGTCATTCAGACCGAAGGTTGAACGAAATTACAGCAGTCATACATATAATACCATACAATAAAACAACAATAAAACAACAATAAACACATATTAACATCCACCACAGTGAGTCCACCCAGCATCTCCTCACTGTGATGGAGGCAAAAGTCTTAGGTCCACAGTCTCTTCCCTCCTCTTCTCCCTCTGCGCTGGGGCCATAGAGGGAGTACAGAGAAGGTTCATCAGACTGATACCTGGTATGTCAGGACTTTCATATGAAGAAAGACTGGATAGACTCGGCTTGTACTCGCTAGAATTTAGAAGATTGAGGGGGGATCTTATAGAAACTTACAAAATTCAGAAGGGGCTGGACAGGCTAGATGCAGGAAGATTGTTCCCGATGTTGGGGAAGTCCAGAACAAGGGGTCACAGTTTAAGGATAAAGGGGAAATCTTTTAAGACTGAGATGATAAAAACATTTTTTACACAGAGAGTGGTGAATCTCTGGAATTCTCTGCCACAGAATGTAGTTGAGGCCAGTTCATTGGCTATATTTAAGAGGGAGTTAGATGTGGCCCTTGCAGCAAAAGGGATCAGGGGGTATGGAGAGAAGGCAGGTGCAGGATACTGAGTTGGATGATCAGCCATGATCATATTGAATTGCGGTGCAGGCTCGAAGGGCCGAATGGCCTACTCCTGCACCTATTTTCTATGTTTCTATGTTGTTTCAGGGCCGGATGCTACCCAATGGAAAATTGAATTGGGTACAATCCTGGGGAAGGGTTTAAACATGGGTAAGATGACACATCCTCATGATTTTTGTACTAAGATTTTGCCCAAATGTGTAATTTTGTTGCAGTCGTTTGATTAAGTGTGAATGCTCGTTTTGGGTCGAGACAACTTCTTCGGACTCTACAGAATGGGAGTCTGAATAAAGATCCCAACCCAGAATGTTATCTGTCCATCTCCCTCCTCAGATGTTGCCTGACCTGCTGAGTTCCTCCAGCAGTTTGTTTATCTCAAGTAACAGTGAGCGCCTGTTCCTTAACAAACAAATCTTGAGGGCCTGGTTTGCGGGTTCCATGCATACAAAGTTTTTGGTTTAAAGAGTAAATTAAATTTAGATCAGTTTTCAAGTTTGGTTAGTTTGTTTACTCACATACTAATTTTGATTTTTGTTTTTGTTTCAGCCATTGGATACCAATAAAGCCAGTGAAATGTCTTTGGCATCAGGGAACATGTCAAACAGTTCTTTACAAGATGGGAGTGTATTCAAGTAAGTATGTGAAAGTGCACACAGGTAATTTGTACTTTAATAATAGAAGCATGTAAAATTCTGAACAATTCACTTTGTTCATAGTGTTAATAACTTAGTCGTGTTGGTGATGTTAGGGGTAATGCTTTTATTAGTTTCTTCTTTAATAATTCCCTCAAGAGAATATTCATAGAGGTCAGAAAGGAAACAACCCCTGTAGCCCGCCCAGTCTGCACTGACAATCAAGCAGTGCAATTTCAGTGCAATTGATTAACAATTTATTTAAATGGATAGAATTCATCCCTGACTTGTTTGTAACGGTGTGTGATATGCCTGGGAGAGATATATCTACTTCAAGTGGGAGTTCTTTGTTACAATCAGAATGGCAATGAATTAATTAAAATATATTCAGTTGCTTTTTTCTCGTTCTCGTAGGGATAGTTCCACTCCTGGCGATTCGCCCAAACCCCCATCATCTGAACCTTCTACACCCAGCATGGTAAGCTACTAATTCATCCTGTCATTAAACTGGAAAGGGTGCAGAGAGATTTACAAGCATGTTGCCAGGACTCAAGGGGCTGATCTATAGGAAGAGGTTGAGCAGGCTAGGACTCTATTCCACAGATGATGAGGAATGATCATCATTACATCATAACAAATTTAAATTTGTTCGGCACGAACTTGTAGGGCCAAGATGGCCTGTTTCCGTGCTGTAATTGTTATATGTTATATGGTTATATGATCTTTTAGAGGTGTATAAAATCATGAGGGGGATTGTTAGGGTGAATGCACAGAGTATTTTGTACACCATCAATCCCCGCACATTAACACTACCTTACACACACTAGGGACAATTTTATTTTAACATTTACCAAGCCAATTTACCTACATACCTGTACGTCTTTGGTGTGCGGGAGTAAACCAAAGATGTCGGAGAAAACCCACGCGGTCACGGGGAGAACGTACAAACTCCGTACAGACAGCACCCATAGTCAGGATCGAAACCGGGTGTCTGGTGCTGCAAGTGCTGTAAGGCAGCAACTCTACCGCTGCGCCACCGTGCCGCCCCAGTTCTATGGAATTTCCTGGACTGAGTTTGGGGACAGGCACCACCTCATGATTCAGCTACATACACGCAATGTTGTTGTGAAATTAAAGAGATGGATCTGTCGGGGTCTTAACAGTGATGGGCGGATTTAATCGAGTGCACAGAGGAAACACTTTCTCACTGGTTAGTGAGGCAATAAAGAAGGGGCATGTCTTTCAAGATCATCTAGAGCGGGGAGGAAGAGGCAATATCATTTAATGATTAAATAGAAATTAGATTATTGGTACCATTCTTTAATCCGCAAATAATGCACAAAAGTGTATTTCTCTGATCATGGCAAGTGTTAATTTAATGCAATGGAAAGGAAGGACATTAGCTTGGAGGATGTGGAATCAATATGGGTAGAGCTGCGAAACACTAAGGGGCAGAAAATGCTAGTGGGAGTTGTGTACAGGCCACCTAACAGTAGTAGTGGAGTTGGGGATGGCATCAAACAGGAAATTAGAAATGCGTGCAACAAAGGTAGAATGGGTGACTTCAATCTACATATAGATTGGGTGAATCAAATTGGCAGGGGTGCTGAGGAAGAGGATTTCTTGGAATGTATGCGGGATAGTTTTCTAAACCAACATGTAGAGGAACCAACGAGGGAGCAGGCTATTCTAGACTGGGTATTAATGAGGAAGGGTTAGTTAGCAGTCTTGTTGTGCGTGGCCTCTTGGGCGAGAGTGACCTTAATATGGTTGAGTTCTTCGTTAGGATGGAGAGTGACATAATTAATTCAAAAACAAGAGTTCTGAACTTAAAGAAAGGCAACTTTGAGGGTATGAGACGTGAATTGGCCTACATAGACTGGCAATTGATTCTTAAAGGGTTGATGGTGGATATGCAATGGAAGGCATTTAAAGACTGCATGGATGAACTACAACAATTGTTCATCCCGGTTTGGCAAAAGAATAAATCGGGGAAGGAAATGCATCCGTGGATAACAAGGAAAATCAGGGATAGTATCAAAACAAAAGATGAAGCATAGAAATTAGCCAGAAAAAGTGGCCTACCAGAGGACTGGGAGAAATTCAGAGTCCAGCAGAGGAGGACAAAGGGCTTAATTAGGAAAGGGAAAATAGATTATGAAAGAAAACTGGCAAGGAACATAAAAATTGACTGCAAAATCTTTATAGATATGTGAAGAGAAAATGATTAGTTAAAACAAATGTAGGTCCCTTGCAGTCAGAAACAGGTGAATTGATCATGGGGAACAAGGACATGGCAGACCAATTGAATAACTACTTTGGTTCTGTATTCACTAAGGAATACTTAAATAATCTGCCGGAAATAGCAGGGGACCGGTGGTCAACTGAGATGAACTGTGTGAAATCCAGGTTAGCCGGGAAGTGGTGTTAGGTAAATTGAATTGATTAAAGGCCGATAAATCCCCAGGGCCAGATAGGCTGCATCCCTGAGTACTTAAGGAAGTAGCCACAGAAATAGTGGGTGCATTAGAGATATGCCATTTATTGTCACTATACATGTACAATGAAATTAAAAGCTGCTCGTACTCAGTGCATACATATAATTTAGTACAAAAAACAAGAAACAGAAAAACAAAAACAGAAGGGAGAAGGGGGGGGGGGGGTGGGGGGGGGGGGGATAGGTGCACAATTCTGCGGCGCTATATACATATATACAGATGGAAGTCCGGGTGTTGGGCTGTGAAGTCAGTGCATATGTGAATTTGAATTAAGAGTAGTTATAATTTTCGGAAAGCAACTATTCCTGAGTGTATTTGTCCTGGATTTGATGCACCTATAGCGCCTTCCAGAGGGCAGCAGGTCGAACAGTCCAAACGCAGGATGGGAGCTGTCCTTGATGATATTCTTTGCCCTGCTAAGGCAGCGGGAGGTGTAGATATCCATCAGGGAGGGGAGAGGGCAACCAATGATCTTCTGCGCTGTCCTAGTTACCCTCTGAAGCCTCTCCCAGTCTGCCATGGTGCAGCTGCCATACCATGCTGTAATGCAGTATGTCAGCAGGCTCTCGATGGACGAGCGGTAGAAGGTCAGCAGCAGGTTAGAGTCCAGGTTGTGCTTCCTGAGGACCCTCAGGAAGTGCAGCCGCTGCTGAGCCTTCTTGATGACCGCTGTCGTGTTGTCTGTCCAGGAGATATCAACAGCGATATGGACGCCGAGAAACCGGAAGGTGTTGACCCTCTCCACACACTCGCCGTTGATGTGTAGGGGGACTAAGTCGGTGCTGTGCCTCCTGAAGTCGACAATGAGCTCTTTTGTTTTCCTGGTGTTCAGAGCCAGATTGTTTTCTGAGCACCAGGTTGTCAACTTCAGGACTTCCTCTCTGTAGGCTGCCTCGTCTCCCTTTGAAATAAGTCCGACTACAGTAGTGTCGTCAGCAAATTTGACGATGCGGTTGTTGTTGTGGGCCGGACTACAGTCGTAGGTGTAGAGACAGTATAAGAGGGGGCTTAGCACACAGCCCTGTGGGGAGCCGGTACTCAACCTGCGAGTGGAGCAGAGGTGGGGGCCGAGTCTCACAGTCTGGGGCCGGTTGGTGAGGAAATCTTTTATCCAGGCACATGTGAGAGTGGGGAGGCCGAGAGTGACCAGTTTACCAATGAGAATGTCCGGAATGATTGTATTGAAAGCTGAGCTATAATCCACAAAGAGCAACCGGACGTAGCTCTGCCCCTGCTCCAGATGGCTCAGCACAGAGTGGAGAGCTACGGTGATGGCGTCTTCCGTGGATCTGTTTTGGCGATAAGCGAAAGTTTATTAGTGATAATTGTTCAAAATTCTTTGGATTCTGGAGTGGTTCCTAAGGATTGGAGGGTAGCTAATGCAACCTCACTTTTTAAAAAGGGAGGGAGAGAGAAAACGGGGAATTACAGACCAGTTAGTCTAACATTGGAAGTGGGAAACTGCTAGAGTCAATTATTAAAGATGGGATAGCAGCACATTTGGAAAGTGGTTAAATCATTGGACAAAGTCAGCATTGATTTATGTAAGGTAAATCATGTCTGACGAATCTTATAGAATTTTGCGAGGATGTAACTACTCTGATGACTTGGATAGGCTGGGTGAGTGGGCAAATGCATGGCAGATGCAGTATCATTTGGATAAATGTGAGGTTACCCACTTTGGTGGCAAAAACAGGAAAGTAGACTATTATCTGAATGATGGCCGATTAGGAAAAGGGGAAATGCAACGAGAACTGGGTGTCATGGTACACCAGTCATTGAAAGTATGTTAGCATTCATAGCAAAAGGATTTGAGTATGGGGAACAAGGACATGGCAGACCAATTGAATAACTACTTTGGTTCTGTATTCACTAACTATATAACCATATAACAATTACAGCATGGAAACAGGCCATCTCGACCCTTCTAGTCCGTGCCGAACACATAATCTCCCCTAGCCTCATATACCTGCGCTCAGACCATAACCCTCCATTCCCTTCCCATCCATATAACTATCCAATTTATTTTTAAATGATAAAAACGAACCTGCCTCCACCACCTTCAGTGAAGCTCATTCCACACAGCTACCACTCTCTGAGTAAAGAAGTTCCCCCTCATGTTACCCCTAAACTTCAGTCCCTTAATTCTCAAGTCATGTCCCCTTGTTTGAATCTTCCCTACTCTCAGTGGGAAAAGCTTTTCCATGTCAACTCGGTCTATCCCTCTCATCATTTTAAAAACCTCTATCAAGTCCCCCCTTAACCTTCTGCGCTCCAAAGAATAAAGCCCTAACTTGTTCAATCTTTCTCTGTAACATAGTTGCTGAAACCCAGGCAACATTCTAGTAAATCTCCTATGTACTCTCTCTATTTTGTTGACATCTTTCCTATAATTAGGCGACCAAAATTGTACACCATACTCCAAAATTGGCCTCACCAATGCCTTGTACAATTTTAACATTACATCCCAACTTCTATACTCATTGCTCTGATTTATAAAGGCCAGCACACCAAAAGCTTTCTTTACCACCCTATCTACATGAGATTCCACTTTCAGGGAACTGTGCACAGTTATTCCCAGATCCCTCTGTTCACCTACATTCTTCAATTCCCTACCATTTACCATGTACGTCCTATTTTGATTTGTCCTGCCAAGATGTAGCACCTCACACTTATCAGCATTAAACTCCATCTGCCATCTTTCAGCCCACTCTTCCAACTGGCATAAATCTCTCTGTAGACTTTGAAACTCTACTTCATTACCCGCCTATCTTAGTATCATCTGCATACTTACTAATCCAATTTACCACACCATCATCCAGATCATTGATGTACATGACAAATAACAGTGGACCCAACACAGATCCCTGTGGCACCCCACTCGTCACTGGCCTCCAACCTGACAAACAACCATCCACCATTACTCTCTGGCATCTCCCATTCAGCCACTGTTGAATCCATCTTGCTACTCCACCATTAATACCCAACCATTGAACCTTCTTAACCAACCTTCCATGAGGAACCTTGTCAAAGGCCTTACTGAAGTCCATATACACAACATCCACTGCTTTACCCTCATCAATTTCCCGAGTAACATCTTCAAAATATTCAAGAAGATTAGTTAAACATGACCTTCCAGGCACAAATCCATGTTAACTGTTCCTAATCAGACCCTGTTTATCCAGGAATACTTAATAAGGAATACTTAAATAATCTGCCGGAAATAGCAGATTATCAGACCCTGTTTATCCAGGAATACTTAATAAGGAATACTTAAATAATCTGCCGGAAATAGCAGGGGACCGGTGGTCAAATGAGATGAACTGTGTGAAATCCAGGTTAGCCGGGAAGTGGTGTTAGGTAAATTGAATCGATTAAAGGCCGATAAACCCCCAGGGCCAGATAGGCTGCATCCCTGAGTACTTAAGGAAGTAGCCACAGAAATAGTGGGTGCATTAGTGATAATTGTTCAAAATTCTTTGGATTCTGGAGTGGTTCCTGAGGATTGGAGGGTAGCTAATGTAACCTCACCTTTTAAATAGGGAGGGAGAGAGAAAACGGAGAATTACAGACCAGTTAGTCTAACATCGGAAGTGGGAAACTGCGAGAGTCAATTATTAAAGATGGGATAGCAGGACATTTGGAAAGTGGTTAAATCATTGGACAAAGTCAGCATGGATTTGTGAAAGGTAAATCCTGTCTGACGAATCTTATAGAATTTTTCGAGGATGTAACTAGTAGAGTGGATAAGGGAGAAGGAAGGCTTTAGACAAGGTCCCACATAAGAGATTAGTATACAAACTTAAAGCACACGGTATTGACGGTTCAGTATTGACGTGGATAGAGAACTGGCTGGCAGGCAGGAAGCAAAGAGTAGGAGTAAACGGGTCCTTTTCAGAATGGCAGGCAGTGACTAGTGGGGTACCACAAGGCTCAGTGCTGGGACCCCAGCTATTTACAATATATATTAATGATTTGGACGAGGGAATTGAATGCAACATCTCTAAGTTTGCGGATGACACGAAGCTGGGGGGAGTGTTAGCTGTGAGGAGGAAGCTAGGAGGCTGCAAGGTGACTTGGATAGGCTGGGTGAGAGGGCAAATGCATGGCAGATGCAGTATAATGTGGATAAATGTGAGGTTATCCACTTTGGTGGCAAAAACGTGAAAGTAGATTATTATCTGAATGATGGCCGATTAGGAAAAGGGGAAATGCAACGAGAACTGGGTGTCATGGTACACCAGTCATTGAAAGTATGTTAGCATTCATAGCAAAAGGATTTGAGTATAGGACCAGGGAGGTTCTACTGCACTTGTACAGAGTCTTGGTGAGACCACACCTGGAGTATTGCTTACAGTTTTGGTCTCCTAATCTGAGGAAAGACATTCTTGCCATAGAGGGAGTACAGAGAAGGTTCATCAGACTGATACCTGGTATGTCAGGACTTTCATATGAAGAAAGACTGGATAGACTCGGCTTGTACTCGCTAGAATTTAGAAGATTGAGGGGGGATCTTATAGAAACTTACAAAATTCAGAAGGGGCTGGACAGGCTAGATGCAGGAAGATTGTTCCCGATGTTGGGGAAGTCCAGAACAAGGGGTCACAGTTTAAGGATAAAGGGGAAATCTTTTAAGACTGAGATGATAAAAAATTTTTACACAGAGAGCGGTGAATCTCTGGAATTCTCTGCAACAGAATGTAGTTGAGGCCAGTTCATTGACTATATTTAAGAGGGAGTTAGATGTGGCCCTTGTGGCTAAAGGGATCAGGGGGTATGGAGAGAAGGCAGGTACAGGATACTGAGCCATGATCATATTGAATTGCGGTGCAGGCTCGAAGGGCCGAATGGCCTACTCCTGCACCTATTTTCTATATTTCTATGTTGTTTCAGGGCCGGGTGCTACCCAATGGAAAATAGAATTGGGTACAATACTGGGGAAGGATTTAAACGTGGGTAAGATGCCACATCCTCATGATTTTTGTACTAAGATTTTGCTCAATTGTGTCATTTTGTTGCAGTCGCCTGATTGAGTGTGAATGCTCGTTTTGGGTCGAGACAACTTCTTCGGACTCTTCAGAATGAGAGTCTGAAGAAAGATCCCAACACAGAATGTTCTGTCCATTTCCCTCCTTAGATGCTGCCTGACCTGCTGAGTTCCTCCAGCAGTTTGTTTATCTCAAGTAACAGTGAGCACCTGTTGCTAAGCAAGATTTTTCTCATGGTCAGGGATTGCTGGGAAGATCATCAAAGACCCCTCACACCCCAACCATGGACTGTTTGCCCTCCTCCCATCAGGGAGGCGGTACAGGAGCCTCAGGTCACGTACTAGTAGGATGAGGAAAAGCTTCTACAACAACACAATCACACTGCTGAACTCGGAGTCCCGACGATAGATTTCTCTGGTCCCTCCGTCCCCTTTGTTTAATCATTCTGTATTTCCTGATTATTCTGTATCTTCCCTCTTTCTATTTTTTTTGTTTTTCTTTATGTACAACTACTACGGACTGACGCAAAACTGCATTTCGTTGTACTGATACTTGTATTTGTGCGATGACATTAAAGTTTGAATTGAATTGAATTTGAATTGAATTGAATTGAATTGAATTGCAGATTTCATATTTCGCTTGAGCAGTTTGCACCCCAGCGGTATGAACATTGACTTCTCTAATTTCAGGTAGTCCCTGCTTTCTCCTCCCCTTCTCAGCTCTCCCTCAGCCCACTGTCTTCACCTTTTCCTTTCTGCCACCAGCCCCCTCCCATCACATCAGTCTGAAGAAGGGTCTCGACCCGATACGTTGCCTATTTCCTTCGCTCCATAGATGCTGCCTCACCCGCTGAGTTTCACCAGCATTTTTGTCTTCATCCTAAAGTCAATTTACTCTTTAAACCAAACACTTTGTATGCATGGAATCTGCAATCCCAGACCCTGAGAAAAATGTTGCTTTGGAACAGGCGCTCATTGTTACATGAGATAAACAAGGCATTAAATCAAGAAATTCTTATCTGACAAACTAGAGAAAATTAATAATTTATGCATCTTTCTGATTGACAGAACAATAGACAAGATCCAAAGAGGGGGACGATGAGGTAAGAGACTATATATTTGCACTTCAATATCAGAATGACAGTTCTGCCAACTGGGTTCAATCTTGACCTCTGCTACAGTGTGTGTGGAATTTCCCTGATCCTCTGTGACCATCCCAGGTGCCCGGTTTCCACCCACATCCCACAGACGTGCGGATGAATAGGTCAATTGGCCTCTGTAATTTGCCCCTGAATGTGTGTAGAGTGTATAGAGAGAGTTAGCACAGAACTCTTTTGAATGGGTGATCGATGGCTGGGGTGGACTTGGGCTAAAAAGCCAATTTCCATGCTGTATGTCTCTAAACATAGGGGAGTAGTGGAATCTGAGGAGGATTTGATGGGAATATGGGGAAAATAAGATGGGACCACTGTAAATGTTTGTGGCAGGGTCACTGGGCAAGGACCTGATTGACTTCATGCCACTATATGTTCCTCAAAGTGCAACAGAGGTTCATACGTTCTGGGAGCAGAATTGGGCCCTTCAACCATTCAAGGCTACTCCACCATTCAATCATGGCTGATCTATCTTTCCCTCTCAACCCCATTCTCCTGCTTTCTCCCCATAACCCCTCACACCCGTACTAATCAGGAATCTGTCAACCACCGCCTTAAAAATATCCACTGACTTGGCCTCCACAGCCTTCTGTGGCAATGCATTCCACAGATTCACCACCCTCTGACTAAAGAAATTCCAAAGAAATTCCTCCTCATCTCCTTTCTGAAGATGTCCTTTTATTCTGAGGCTAGGCCATCTGGCCCTAGACTCTCCCACTAGTGGAAACATCCTCTCTACATTCACTCTTTCCAGTCTTTTAAACGTTGAAATGTACGTTCAATGAAAACTCCCTTGGCACACAGTTCAAAGAAAAGGGATGTGTCACATGATGCTTTCTCTGTCAGCATCCTCAGCCTGTGTAGTAGATGAGAGACAGCGGGGTGTAGGAGGTGAGCAGGGCCACAGCTATGGCCCTGGTGTGCTTACGTGGCCTCCCATGGAGTGTACAGATTAATCCTCTCTGCTCCTCTCTTGGGCATTCTGATCCCTTTTGGCCACATGCTCTCAAACTCCATCCTTAAATGTCGCAGCCTCTCCATTTTGCAATCGTAGACTCATCGAGTCATACAGCACAGAAACAGGCCCTTCAGCACAATGTGCCCATGCCCGCGCCCCATCTACACTAGTCCCACCTGTCCGCGTTTGGCCCACATCCCTCTAAACCTTTCCTAGCCAAGTACCTGTCTGAATACCTTTTAAATTTTGCTATAATACCTCCTCTGGCAGCTCATTCCGCATACCCGCTACCCTCTGTGTGGAAAAAGTTGCCTCTCAGGTTCTTATTAAATCTTTCCTTTCTCACCTTAATCTTTCAAGAGTCAAGAGAGGTTTATTGTCATGTGCTCCAGATAGGACAATGAAATTCTTGCTTGGTGCAGCACAACAGAATATGTAAACATCACACAGAACAGGAGATAAAAGTTCAGTGTGTCTATATACCATAGACCATATTATGCACAATAAATAAACAGATAAAGTGCTGTTATTGTTCAGAGCTTGTTTGATGTCGTATTTAGTGGCCTGATGGCTGTGGGGAAGAAGCTGTTCTTGAACGTGGATGTTCCAGATTTCAAGCTCCTGTACCTTCTTCGTGATGGCAACGGAGAGATGAGTGTGTGGCCAGGATGGTGTACGTCTTTGATGATATTGGCTGCCTTTTTGAGGCAGCGACTGCGATAGATCCCTTCGATGGTGGGGAGGTCAGAGCCGAAAATGGACTGGGCAGTGGTCACAACTTTCTGCGTTCTTTTCCGCTCCTGGACATTCAAGTAGCCGAACCAAGCCACGATGCAACCAGTCAGCAGGCGCTCTACTGTGCACCTGTAGAAGTTCGAGTGAGTCATCCTTGATATACCGACTCTCCCTAATCTTCTCAGGAAGTAGAGGCGCTGATGTGCCTTCTTTATAATTGCATCAGTGTGCTGGGACCAGGAAAGATCTTCGGAAATATGCACGCCCAGGAATTTGCAGTTCTTGACCCTTTCCACCATCATCCCGTTGATATAAACGGGGTTGTGGGTCCCTATCCTACCTCTTTGGTTTTGCTGGTGTTGAGGGACAGTTTATTGTGCTGGCACCATTTGGTCAATCGGTCGATCTCACTTCTATACACCGACTCATCGCCATCAGTGATTTGTCCCACAACAGTGGTGTCGTCGGCGAACTTGATGATGGAGTTCGCACTATGTCCGGCTACACAGTCATGAGTATAGAGTGAGTACAGCAGGGGGCTGAGCATGCAGCCTTGAGGTGCTCCCGTGCTGATTGTTATTGAGGATGACACATTTCCACCAATAATCCTTTATAATTCCCAATAACTTATCTTGGCCAAATGTTAGGTCACTTAGTAAGTCTGAAGAAGGATCCCGGACCGAAATGTCACTTCTCCATGTTCTCCAGAGATGCTGCCTGACCCACCGAGTTACTCCAGCACTTGGTCCTACTAAAGTGTGAGTGGGTGCCTTGATGCTTTAACTGTGAGAGTAATGTTGGTGTAAAATGCCTTGCAAGGTTACTTACTGATTTATTTTTGTGTGTGTTTTTCTCCCCGAATGCCCTGATGGATTATCTGAAACATCTGCAGCTTTGATAACTTTACAGATAAAGAAATTATTGGTGAAGGTGGATTTGGCTGTGTATACAAAGCAAAATATACCCTCGATGAAATTTACTATGCTATAAAGGAGGTTCTTTTCAAGGATGAGTGAGTATATTTTCATTTCTCTTCCTCCCGGTTTAATCCTGATTAAAAGCTTTTCTCTGTACCTCAGTACACTTGACAGTAAACTAAACTAAAACTAATCTAAAACTGAATCTTCCCTGCTGTCTGTGCGGAGTCTGCATGCTCTCCCTCTGACCACACGGGTTTCATCCGGGTGCCCCGGCTTCCACATCCTAAAGGCATCATTTGCAGTAGGTTTATGTCGACAGTAAATTATCTCAAGAGAGTTGGTGTGTGGTGGAATCTGGGGCAAACTGATGGGGATGGGATGAGAGAATAAAGAGGGATTAGTATAAATGCTTGGTTGATAGTAGATGAATCCAAGGGCGTGTTTACATGTTGCAGCATTATCCAATTGTAAATGTCCACAGAATTCTCTCAAATGTATACTGAGATACAGTGAAACAGCATTGCTGGGCATCAGTGCCAAAGACAAAGTCCAATGTCCGATATGGGGTAGAGGTAAATAGTAAGATTAAACGAGCTTACTAGTTTGAAGTTTGATCTGTATTTTATGAGGAGTTACGATGAGGGATTACGTGAAGAACCCGTTCAGCACGCATGCGCGGCATTCTTCAAAGCAGCGGTGTGGAATCACAGATAGACACAGTTATTGAAGTAAACATAGTAAAGACAAGGAGACATCAATTTATGAATTTGACCCATATTATTGAGGGTGGGAGCGGAGGGCACGTAATCCCTCATCGTAACTCCTCATGAAATACAGATCAAACTTCAAACTGGTAAGTTCTCATTTAATCTTACTATTTTACTTCGGAGTCACATAGAAACATAGAAATTAGGTGCAGGAGTAGGCCATTCGGCCCTTCGAGCCTGCACCGCCATTCAATATGATCATGGCTGATCATCCAACTCAGTATCCCGTACCTGCCTTCTCTCCATACCCTCTGATCCCCTTAGCCACAAGGGCCACATCTAACTCCCTCTTAAATATAGCCAATGAACTGGCCTCAACTACCCTCTGTGGCAGAGAGTTCCAGAGATTCACCACTCTGTGTGAAAAAAGTTCTTCTCATCTCGGTTTTAAAGGATTTCCCCTTTATCCTTAAGCTGTGACCCCTTGTCCTGGACTTCACGTGAATTCCGTGAAGATTTCAAAGCTCTGTGATTTCAAACCGTGTAACAGTTATTACTACATCACTGCCGAAGTCTTTGAGGGAGGAAGTGTGTTATCGTAACCAACCAATTAATCTCTTTGTAGAAAAACACAATGGTATTTTTTAACAATAACAACAAAGAAATTAAATTGCTCCCCTGTACTTAAAATTAAATATTTGCAGTCTGTAAAATCTTTCCTGCAAATAAAACAGGTTTTGCCAACGGCTTATTATAAAATTTTTGAACGGTCTTTCCCCCCACCATCCTGCTGTAGCCAGGATGTGGTTTGTAGGCACGTCCATTCTTTTAGCCGTCGACGTGGATGCTGCCCTGGTGGAATGAAATTTGTACATGTTAGTTTTTATCCCAGCAGCTTTTAGCACCTGCTTGAGCCATCTCGAAATGGCTCGTCACCCGACCATAAGGTTTTTTATGACTGACCCACAAGGCTTTTCATCTCCCTCGAATATTTTGGTTGTGTCTATGTAGGATAATAGGGTCATGGCACATAACCGTGTTTCTGGCGGGTAAGCCTGGAATTCCACGACTGGATTAGGTGTTCCTGGTCTGCTCTGTTTGATTATTCCCTGGATAACGACAGAGATCTGGTCTGGAGCTGTGAGCATGGTGTCCAGTCGTAATAGGTGTAGTGACTGGCCCCTATGTGCAGCTACAAGTGCCATCAACATGAGTGTTTTGAGCATAGATGGTTCCAGGTTGAGGGATCTGGCTGTTTCAGATGGCCATCCCCTGAGGTATGTCAGGACCACACTGACATCCCATATATGGGTGTACCTTGGTCTATGGGGTTAGAGTTGTAAATACCCTTCATTAGTTTGACCACCAGCTGGTGGGACCCCATGGCCTGTTGTCCTGGAGCTGGTTTTAAATAGACAAGCAGGGCAATTCTAGCTGTGTTGATGGCTCTGTAGCTGAGTCCTTCATCGTGGTGAAGGTTCGCCAGGAATTCCAGTACGTTGGTAACCGTAGAGGTTGAGTAGGTGGTCCCTGTATCCAAGCAGTACTTCCCATTTTTTGATGCTGGACAAGTGCTGTTTTTAGTGGATGTTCGGAGGGATGCTGACATGGTGTCGACAGTTTGTTATGATAATCCCTGTCCCAGAAGTGGTTTGTGCAGAATCTGCAACCCAGGAGTTTGATTTTTTCATGGCACGGGTGGCTTGTGCCCGACACTGGGTGTTAACAACTCTGGGTCACTGGGGAATACCATCGGAGTTTCAACAACCATGTCATGGAGTATTGGGAACCATGGCTGTGTAGGCCAGTCGGATACTATCAAAATACCTGAAGCAGAGTCCATTTGTACTGTGCGTAGTCCCCGACTGATGAGGCAGAAGGGAGGAAATGGATGGAAGAAGAATTTCCCCAATCCAGCGTGAACGCATCTACCGCTGCTGCCTCAGGGTCTTGTTCCCAAGCGACATACATAGGTACCTGGTGATTTAGCCTCGATGCAAATAAATCGATATCTGGCGTGCCATATTGCTTGATAACTTTTTTTTTGGGGGGGTTTTAACATCCATTTGATGTTGTCATTAAATTTACGTGACCTGGTGTCTGCCACTGTATTTAGCTTACCTGGCAGGTAAGTTACTGATAGCCAAATATGTCTTTGGACACACCATTGCCAAATTGTGTTGACCAACTTGTCGCATGATACCGATTTTATGCCACCCATATGGTTAATGTAGGCCACCACCGTAGTATTATCTATTTATAACCGTACATGCAAGTGATGCATATTTATGCATATGCTTTTAAACCATAAAATTCACCCAACATATCTAGATAGTTAATGCCCAGTGTAAGTGGTAATGATGATTCTGAGTTAGTCCATCTACTACTTGTGCTGGATATAGAGTTAGTTGCTCCCCAGTCTTGAGCACTGGCATCTGTTTGGATAACTGACATAGGGTTAGTGATGATAATAGGCTGAAACTATGTCAAACGTTTTTTGCCCACCACTGTAGTTCTGATATTACTTCAGTGGGTAACTTCATGAAACGATCATAATGACCTGTATGTCGTTTTTGGTACAAAGGTCCGAATTATGTAGCCGGAAATGCTGCTACCATTTTCCCAATTACTCTGTTACTTGTCAAGTAGTTGGTAGTTTGTTGACCATTAAATTGTTGTACGATTGTGCCAATTCAACTATGTTGTCTTTTGGCAATGTTAGTTACGTAGACTGAATTAATTGTGAAGCCCAAGTAGTCCATGATAGAGGATGGCTTCAACTTAGATTTATCTGGATGTAAGACAACCCCAGGGTTTCGAATAACTGTTTGGTAGCTGAAACAGCTAACATAGTCAAATTCATGGTCTTGCCTACCATTTAGGATATCATCAAGATATGCCATGACAATATGTTTTTGTCTTCTGAATATTGCCAGAGCTGGTTTTAGTGTCTTGGCGACACTCTTGGGCTGATGTGAACCCATTGGGTAACGCTTTAAACTGCTATAGCTGCCCCATCCAGGTAAATTTCAGGTATCTGCGATGATCCTTGTGTATGGTACTAAATAGTAAACATCTTTAAGATGAATGCTTGCCATGAAGTATTCTTTGGAATTTAGTTGTTTGGCAGTAACAACCAGTTCCATTTTGAAATGTATATACTTAAACATATTTAGTGAAGTTAAGTCAATGATGATGCGACATCCACCATCTCTTTTGGGTTTAATGAATATATTTGATACGAATTGCAAGGGTTCAGGTTTTCCCATGATACCCTTTGTAATTATTCTCACCAGTTCAGCTTGTCCCTCTTGTTTCTTTAACGGAGAGGGGAAAAATAGTAAGATTAAACAAGAATGTACCAGTTTGAAGTTTGATCATTATTTTATGAGGAGTAACATTGAGGGATTACGTGAAGAACCCCGCCAGGCCGCATGCGTGTCATTCTTCAAAGCAGCGGTGTGAAATCACAGATAACTGTAATGACTAAACATAGTAAGATTAGAGAAGAGATACCAGTTGAGTATATGATCAAGGGTGGGAGCGGAGGGCACGTAACCCCTCAACGTTATAAAATAACGATCAAACTTCAAACTGGTAAGTTCTCGTTTAATCTTATTATTTTACTTCGGAGTCACGTGAGCGACTACGTGTAGATTTTAAAGCTCTGTGATTTCATGCCGTGGAAACGAGTCCATGCATCACATCTGCCTTGATAACTGTAGGAGGAATTGTGTCAACATAATTTAGACATGAATTCGATGTTGAAATTCATAAAATTTATTAACACAAATTATAACCTCTATTTATGGGGTAAATTAAATTACAGAACTTATAATTGTTTCTGCAAACGTTCCAGGTTTCATGACTGATTTATGATAAAACAGTTGGAATGTTTTTTCCCCTGACCATCCTGCTGCCTTGAGGATTTGGTCCATTGGTACATCCAACTGCATAGCTGCCGATGTAGCTGAAGCCCTGGTGGAATGAGGTTAAAAAATATTAGTATCCACCTCAGCCTGAGTTAGCACCTGTTTTAGCCATCTTGAGATGGTCTGGACCGTCACTCTTTTGTGTGGTTGCTTATGGCTGACTAAGAGTGCCTTCTCATTGCCTCTCATGATTTTCGTTTTCTCCATGTATAACGACAAATGTCTTACTATACAGAGACGATCATCTGTTGGGTATGACCTAAATTCTATATTGAGGCCTGCTGATCCCTGTCTGTTCTGCTTTACTAATTCATAAATATGAAAAGTAATATTTTCAGATGTAGAAGTCATAGAAACATAGAAATTAGGTGCAGGAGTAGGCCATTCGGTCCTTCGAGCCTGCACGGCCATTCAATATGATCATGGCTGATCATCCAACTCAGTATCCCGTACCTGCCTTCTCTCCATACCCTCTGATCCCCTTAGCCACAAGGGCCACATCTAACTCCCTCTTAAATATAGCCAATGAACTGGCCTCAACTACCCTCTGTGGCAGAGAGTTCCAGAGATTCACCACTCTCTGTGTGAAAAAGGTTTTTCTCATCTCGGTTTTAAAGGATTTCCCCCCTTGTCCTTAAGCTGTGACCCCTTGTCCTGGACTTCCCCAACATCGGGAACAATCTTCCTGCATCTAGCCTGTCCAACCCCTTAAGAATTTTGTAAGTTTCTATAAGATCCCCTCTCAATCTCCTAAATTCTAGAGAGTATAAACCAAGTCTATCCAGTCTTTCTTCATAAGACAGTCCTGACATCCCAGGAAGCAGTCTGGTGAACCTTCTCTGCACTCCCTCTATGGCAATAATGTCCTTCCTCAGATTTGGAGACCAAAACTGTACGCAATACTCCAGGTGTGGTCTCACCAAGACCCTGTATAACTGCAGTAGAACCTCCCTGCTCCTATACTCAAATCCTTTTGCTATGAAAGCTAACATACCATTCGCTTTCATCACTGCCTGCTGCACCTGCATGCCTACTTTCAATGACTGGTGTACCATGACACCCAGGTCTCGCTGCATCTCCCCTTTCCCTAATCGGCCACCATTTAGATAATAGTCTGCTTTCCTGTTTTTGCCACCAAAATGGATAACCTCACATTTATCCACATTATACTGCATCTGCCAAATATTTGCCCACCCACCCAGCCTATCCAAGTCACCTTGCAGTCTCCTAGCATCCTCCTCACAGCTAACACTGCCCCCCAGCTTAGTGTCATCCGCAAACTTGGAGATATTGCCTTCAATTCCCTCATCCAGATCATTAATATATATTGTAAATAGCTGGGGTCCCAGCACTGAGCCTTGCAGTATCCCACTAGTCACTGCCTGCCATTGTTAAAAGGACCCATTTACTCCTACTCTTTGCTTCCTGTTTGCCAGCCAGTTCTCTATCCACATCAATACTGAACCCCCAGTGCCGTGTGCTTTAAGTTTGTATACTAATCTCTTATGTGGGACCTTGTCGAAAGCCTTCTGGAAGTCCAGATACACCACATCCACTGGTTCTCCCCTATCCACGCTACTAGTTACATCCTCGAAAAATTCTATAAGATTCGTCAGACATGATTTACCTTTCGTAAATCCATGCTGACTTTGTCCAATGATTTCACCACTTTCCAAATGTGCTGCTATCCCATCTTTAATAACTGACTCTAGCAGTTTCCCCACTACCGATGTTAGACTAACTGGTCTGTAATTCCCCGCTTTCTCTCTCCCTCCCTTCTTAAAAAGTGGGGTTACGTTTGCTACCCGCCAATCCTCAGGAGCTACTCCAGAATCTAAAGAGTTTTGAAAGATTGTTACTAATGCATCCACTATTTCTGGAGCTACTTCCTTAAGTACTCTGGGATGCAGCCTATCTGGCCCTGGGGATATATTGGCCTTTAATCCATTCAATTTACCCGACACCACTTCCCGACTAACCTGGATTTCACTCAATTCCTCCAACTCCTTTGACCCGCGGTCCCCTGCTATTTCCGGCAGAATATTTATGTCTTCCTTAGTGAAGACGGAACCAAAGTAGTTATTCAATTGGTCCACCATATCCTTGTTCCTGCCAGTTTTCTTTCATAATCTATTTTCCTTTCCTAATTAAGCCCTTTGTCCTCCTCTGCTGGTCTCTGAATTTCTCCTAGTCCTCCGGTATGCTGCTTTATCTGGCTAATTTGTACGCATCATTCTATGCTTTGATACTATCCCTGATTTCCCTTGTTATCCATGGATGCACTACCTTCCCTGATTTATTCTTTTGCCAAACTAGGATGAACAATTTTTGTAGTTCATCAATGCAGTCTTTAAATGTCTTCCATTGCACATCCACCGTCAACCCTTTTAGAATTAATTGCCAGTCAATCTTGGCCAATTCACGTCTCATACCCTCAAAGTTACCTTTCTTTAAGTTCAGAACCATTGTTTCTGAATTAACAATGTCACTCTCCATCCTAAGGAAGAACTCAACCATATTATGGTCACGCTTACCCAAGGGGGCACGTACAACAAGACTGCTAACTAACCCTTTGTAGTGCCAGCTATAGTAGTGGTGTTTTTAAACTATACAAATTAGTAAATTCAAATGGTTATGGCATGGGTGGCTATCCCTTGTTACGGGATGAAGCAATAAATCTGGTCTATGTGGGATGGTGATATATGGTTCTAATACCATGTTTAGTACCACTGGGAACCATGGTTGAGTAGGCCAATTGGGTACTACCAAAATACCAGGCGCAGAGTCTTACTGCCTTTTCCTTAATACCCGACTGATGAGGCAGAAAGGAAGGAATGCGTAAATAAACAATTTCCCCTAATGCAGCGAAAATGCATCTGTCGCCGCTGCCCCAGGGTCTGGTTCCCATGAAACATAATTTGATAACTGGTGATTAAGTCTGGATGCGAATAGATCAATATCTGGTGTTCCATATCGTGCTGCAATATCAGCAAATATGTTTTCATTCAACCATTCGGTGTTTTCATTAAATTTGCGTGACCTGGTGTCAGCCACTAAATTTATTTTACCTGGTAGGTAAATAGCTGATATCCAAATATCTCTCTGGAAACACCATTGCCAAATTGTATTAGCCAGATTGTCACATGATGTCGATTTGTTTCCACCCATATGGTTGATGTATGCTACCACGGTGGTATTGTCTATCTGTAGTCTAACATGCTGGTGATATGACCCAGTACAATATGACTTTAGGCCATAGAAT
Organism: Leucoraja ocellata; assembly: GCA_036785375.1. Taxonomy (NCBI): domain Eukaryota; kingdom Metazoa; phylum Chordata; class Chondrichthyes; order Rajiformes; family Rajidae; genus Leucoraja; species Leucoraja ocellata. The sequence continues at coordinate 135,448 of JAWMAR010002119.1, forward strand.
GCACCCAACATTCCCAGATAGTTTATGCCCAGTGTGAATAATAATGATGCCTCCTGAGCAGTCCATCTACCTCCACAGCTGGTGATGGAATTGGTGGCACCCCACTCAAGTGCACTGGCATCAGTTTGTAGTACCATAGAAGGGTTACTGACAATGAATGGATTGGAACAAAGCCAGATGTTATCTATCCACCATTTTAGTTCCATTTTAGCTTTGATTGGTAGCTTCATAGGTCTGTCAAAGTGACCTGCATTGATTTTGAGTGCTTGTATTTTTGCTCTCTGTAAGTTTTGGTAATGTAAAGGTCCAAATTGTGTGGCTGGAAAAGCAGCCACCATTTTGCCAATTACTTTTGCTACCAATCTGATGGATGGTTTGCTGATGTCAATGAGGTTATTGCAAGCCTCTATTAAGTCTGTTGCCTTTCCCTTAGGCAAAGTCACCGACATGTGTCAGCCACTAAATTTATTTTACCTGGTAGGTAAGTAGCTGATATCCAAATATCTCTCTGGGATAACAAGGGAAATCAGGGATAGTATCAAAGCTAAGGATGATGCGTACAAATTAGCCAGAGAAAGCAGCATACCGGAGGACTGGGAGAAATTCAAAGACCAGCAGAGGAGGACAAAGGGCTTAATTAGGAAAGGAAAAATAGATTATGAAAGAAAACTGGCAGGGAACATAAAAACTGACTGCAAAAGTTTTTATAAATATGTGAAAAGAAGGAGATTAGTTAAAACAAATGTAGGTCCCTTGCAGTCAGAAACAGGGGAGTTGATCATGGGGAACAAGGATATGGCGGACCAATTGAATTACTACTTTGGTTCCGTCTTCACTAAGGAAGACATAAATAATTTGCCGGAAATAGCAGGGGACCGCGGGTCAAAGGAGTTGGAGGAATTGAGTGAAATCCAGGTTAGCCGGGAAGTGGTGTTGGGTAAATTGAATGGATTAAAGGCCGATAAATCCCCAGGGCCAGATAGGCTGCATCCCAGAGTACTTAAGGAAGTAGCTCCAGAAATAGTGGATGCATTAGTAATAATCTTTCAAAACTCTTTAGATTCTGGAGTAGTTCCTGAAGATTGGCGGGTAGCAAACGTAACCCCACTTTTTAAGAAGGGAGGGAGAGAGAAAATGGGGAATTACAGACCAGTTAGTCTAACATCGGTAGTGGGGAAACTGCTAGAGTCAGTTATTAAAGATGGGATAGCAGCACATTTGGAAAGTGGTGAAATCATTGGACAAAGTCAGCATGGATTTACGAAAGGTAAATCATGTCTGACGAATCTTATAGAATTTTTCGAGGATGTAACTAGTAGCGTGGATAGGGGAGAACCAGTGGATGTGGTGTATCTGGACTTCCAGAAGGCTTTCGACAAGGTCCCACATAAGAAATTAGTATACAAACTTAAAGCACAAGGCATTGGGGGTTCAGTATTGATGTGGATAGAGAACTGGCTGGCAAACAGGAAGCAAAGAGTAGGAGTAAACGGGTCCTTTTCACAATGGCAGGCAGTGACTAGTGGGGTACCCCAAGGCTCAGTACTGGGACCCCAGCTATTTACAATATATATTAATGATCTGGATGAGGGAATTGAAGGCAATATCTCCAAGTTTGCGGATGACACTAAGCTGGGGGGCAGTGTTAGCTGTGAGGAGGATGCTAGGAGACTGCAGGGTGACTTGGATAGGCTGGGTGAGTGGGCAAATGTTTGGCAGATGCAGTATAATGTGGATAAATGTGAGGTTATCCATTTTGGTGGCAAAAACAGGAAAGCAGACTATTATCTAAATGGTGGCCGATTGGGAAAGGGGGAGATGCAGCGAGACCTGGGTGTCATGGTACACCAGTCATTGAAGGTAGGCATGCAGGTGCAGCAGGCAGTAAAGAAAGCGAATGGTATGTTAGCTTTCATTGCAAAAGGATTTGAGTATAGGAGCAGAGAGGTTCTACTGCAGTTGTACAGGGTCTTGGTGAGACCACACCTGGAGTATTGCGTACAGTTTTGGTCTCCAAATCTGAGGAAGGACATTATTGCCATAGAGGGAGTGCAGAGACGGTTCACCAGACTGATTCCTGGGATGTCAGGACTGTCTTATGAAGAAAGACTGGATAGATTTGGTTTATACTCTCTAGAATTTAGAAGATTGAGAGGGGATCTTATAGAAACTTACAAAATTCTTAAGGGGTTGGACAGGCTAGATGCAGGAAGATTGATCCCGATGTTGGGGAAGTCCAGGACAAGGGGTCACAGCTTAAGGATAAAGGGGAAATCCTTTAAAACCGAGATGAGAAGAACTTTTTTCACGCAGAGAGTGGTGAATCTCTGGAACTCTCTGCCACAGAGGGTAGTTGAGGCCAGTTCATTGGCTATATTTAAGAGGGAGTTAGATGTGGCCCTTATGGCTAAGGGGATCAGGGGGTATGGAGAGAAGGCAGGTACGGGATACTGAGTTGGATGATCAGCCATGATCATATTGAATGGCGGTGCAGGCTCGAAGGGCCGAATGGCCTACTCCTGCACCTAATTTCTATGTTTCTATGTGAACTGTGTCAATGGTGAACCCCAAATAGTCCATAGTAGTGGAAGGCGTTAATTTAGATTTAACTGGATGGATAATAAACCCCAGCTTTTCAAATAACTGTTTTGTGGCTCTTACAATTTGTTTGGCCAATTCCAAAGTTTTGCCCACAATAAGTATGTCATCTAGATATGCCATGACCATGTGTTTTCGTTTCCGTAGAAATGCTAGGGCTGGTTTCAAAATTTTTGTGAACAGCCTGGGGGCTGATGATAACGCATTTGGTAGTGCTTTATACTGCCAGTTCTGTCCCATCCAGTTGAATTTTAAGTAACATCTGTGGTCACCTCGTATAGGCACTGAATAGTAAGCATCTTTTAAATCGATGCTGGCCATGAAGTAACCTTTGGAAATTAATTGTTTAGCAGTAACAAAGGTTTCCATTTTGAAATGAATATATTGTACAAATGTATTCAATTTGGTCAGATCTATGATGATGCGACAACCACCATCTTTTTTGTTTTTGGTAAATATATTGGGCACGAATTCTAGTGGTTCATGTTGGGTTTTTTCAATTACACCTTTTGCGTAAAGCTGCTCCAGTTCAGCTTGCGCCTCTGATTTTTCTTTACCAGAAAGTACGAACATTCGGTTCGGTATATGTTGAACTGGAGGACTGTACTTGTGTATAAATTCTATCGTATATCCCTGGATACTGCTTAAAATGTAAATATCGGTTGTTAACATGCTCCATGCATTCAGAAAGGAGTGTAATCTCCCCCCAACCTCCATGCTCCCTGTATTTTGTAGGGAACCAGACCCACCTACCTCCATAGTTATCAGTGGCAGGTTTACTTCTTTTTATAAGTTCTTCGCTGATGTTGATGCGTTGGTGTCTGGTTTGGTTAGGGTTAGCGTTTGGTTTGCGTTGGAGGTCCGCGTATCTTCCAAGAAGGCCAGCCTGTGCCATGGCCTAAAAAAGACTCATGTTTAGTGTATCGGGCCTTCGAGCTTTCACCAGTCAGTCTTGCTCTACTGGTGGGTGCGTAGGGGTGCTGTCTATGGCTGTAGTGGGTTTTTGATGGAGTCCCTTTTATTAGTTCCAGGGTTTTTGCTTCCTCATCGAGCTCCTTGACTTGCTTCGATAGGTTGCCTCCAAATAGCAGTATTGGTGGTTTTATGTTCCCAGGTTTGCAAAGACCCGCGAATTTTGGATTTAATGTGGGTTGGATGGCACTCTTCCTGATGTTATTTATCTCATATTGAGTGTTACAAAGCAGTGCCAGTGCATCTTGTTGGTCCTGGGACATGTCCTTGTCATCCACTGTGCGGGCAAATGCAGTTCTCCCTGCTGTTAGGAGTTTCAATACTTTTTGTAGTTTGACATCCATACTTCTGACTCCTATTCCAATGTGTTTCCATATACAGGTATTTACTACTGGAACATTCAGGGATATGCAGTTGCCCAGTGCCAGGTGTCTTGATGTGGTGTCCAGTACAGCCTGTTCTTGTAACTGGTTGAGAGACATATAGTCTATACTGGCAGCTAGCTTTTGCTCCAGGTTTTGGCCAGTCTGGTCTGGCTGTATAAAGTTGGACACCATGTCCAGTAGGTTTTCTCGTTCCTGCACCCCCTGCACCCTTGACTTTTCGTCTGCGGACCCCTCTTCCAGGTCAGCCCAGAACTGACCCGCAGTGCTCCCCTCTGATGAGGTAGAAGCACTGTGCAGCCCTTCAAGAGGTGCTGCTGTGGGTTTGCCATAGGGCCCACTGTGACCCGACTCCATCTCCCGGAGTCTGTCACGTTGGAGCAAATGCTCCACACACCGCTCCATCCGGCTCCAGCGCTCACGATCACTGGCCGCCCGCGGTTTTCAAAGTCGGACTCCTCTGAGTCCACGACTTTGTTTGTTTTCTGTCTTGCCTTACCGCCCGGCCGCGTGGATCTGGCCGGTGCGGAGGCGACATCGGGCACAGCTGATCCCACTATCGGTGATCTAGGTGCCGCTGGCTGCTGCTGGCTGCCCGCTACTCCGCGGTCCTCCCTCCCCAGCTTTGTCGCAGCCCTTGTTTTCTTCGATTTGTCCATGTTCCCCACCTGTAAGTTGGTATAGGAAACAGAAAAGACCGCAGAGTAAATCTTACCTGCAGGTTCCGGCTTTTAAAACTGCCGCTGCGGGGGAAAGTCGTTCCACTCCGCCTGACATTTCGCAATGCGTGTAGCGATATGCCACGCATGCGTCCTGGCGGGGTTCTTCACGTAGTCACTCACGTGACTCCGAAGTAAAATACCCTCTGGGGTGAATGTTGACCTGGTGGCAATTTTTCTAGTATGAATTGTATTTGTATTCACTAATGCCATTGAGTATATACTGATCACTCATGATAGACTCCCATGTATTACTATTACTCTATATACTGGTAGGAACCAGACCCACCTACCTCCATGGTTATGGGTATTCTTCTGTTTCCTGCCGGTCCACGTCATCTGACGTGGCGGTGACGTTGGGGGGTGGCACATTTTCCATGGGGTCCGCTCTGGGCCCTGGTCTAAAGAAGACTTTCGGTGATAGAATGCGGACCCCGAGCTTTCATCAGTCCGATATGGTAGACGTTGACTGATGGACGTGATGGGGTGCTGCTGCGTAGGAATTACTGTTTTTGGTTACTCGTCCCGGCCCTGCCCTCATGAGCCGAATGTTTTGTAAAACCTCTTGCATGTCCTTCATATGCTTTGTGAGGTTTTTGCCACAGAGCAGTGGGTCTGGCTCAGTGGCTGGGGTATGCACAACCCCGCAAATGTAGGATTTTATGGCAGGTCTTATGACTTGTTTACGAAGGTTGTGGTCATCTCCGTATTTGTCCATGGAACGAGGAAAAAACAATGTGATGGCTGTCGTCAGGCTTTTAACGGCCTCCTGTACGTGGGGTTTCCACGTAGCTGTCCACCACACCTAGCAGCTCTTCCTGTTCCTGCACCCCTTGCATACTCCCGAGATCTTCAGCCATTGCCCCTGTTCTTGACCAGCCCAGTCCTGGTCACCAAAGCTATCCTCTGGAAAGGAGGAAGCAATGGACAGTGCACAAGGCACTGTGGAGGGAGTGCCTGACCCCCCTCTGTGAGAGCGCCCCTCCTGGGGTGCACCTCGCTGGAGCTCCTGCTCCAAGAGCCGCTCCATGCGGCTCAGGCGGCTGTCTCTCCCCCGCCTGGGTGGAGAGACGTCCCCGTCCGATAAGTCGGAGCCACTGGCCGGACGCCTCATCGTTGGCTTTACATCCAGCCCGCTGCTCAGGCGCTGGCGGGGCTGGGCTCGGCGCGGTATCTGGGTAGCGGACCGCCAGGTAAGCGGTCCTACCGCCTTGCTGCTGCCCCCGCGAGATGGAACGCTCCACCGTGGAGTCGAGCGGGGGCAGGTCTGTTCAGGCGGCTGTCTTTCCCCCCGGGATACGGAGTGGGAGGGGGAGTTGAAGTGCTGAGCCACCGGGAGGTCAGGTTGGTTATTGCGGACTAAGAGGAGGTGCTCGACGAAACGATCGCCTACCTCCGCTTGGTCTCACCGATGTAGATCAGCTGACATCTAGAGCAGCGGATGCAGTAGATGAGGTTGGAGGAGATGCAGGTGAACCTCTGTCGCACCTTGAACGACTGCTTGGGTCCGTGAATGGAGTCGTGGGGGGAGGTAAAGGGACAAATATTGCATCTCTTGCAGTTGCAATGGAAAGTGCCCGGGGAGGGGGTGGTACGGGAGGGAAGGGAGGAATTGACAAGGGAGTTACGGAGGGAGCGGTCTTTGCGGAAGGCAGACATTGAGGGACATGGGAAGATGTGGCGAGTGGTGGGGTCACGTTGGAGGTGGCGAAACTGATGGAGGATTACTTATTGTATGTGACGGCTAGTGGGGTGAAAGATGAGGACTAGGGGGACTCTGCCCTTGTTGCGAGTGGGGGGATGGGGAGAGAGAGCAGTGTTGCGGGGTATGGAAGGGACCCTGGTGCGAGCCTCATCTATGGTGGAGGAGGGGAACCCCCGTTCCCTGAAGAATGAGGACATTTCAGATGCCCTGGTGTGGAACGCCTCATCCTGGGAGCAGATGCGGCGTAGATGGAGGAATTGAGAGTAGGGGATGGAGTCCTTACAGGAAGCAGGGTGAGAAGAAGTGTAGTCCAGATAGCCTTGGGAGTCAGTGGGTTTATAGTGGATGTCGGTCAGAAGTCTATCACCTGCGATGGAGATAGTGAGGTCAAGGAATGGTAGGGAAGTGTCGGAAATGGTCCAGGTGTATTTGAGTGCCGGATGGAAGTTAGTGGTGAAGTGGATGAAGTCAGTGAGTTGTGTGTGGGTGCAGGAGATGGCACCAAAGCAGTCGTCGATGTAGCGGAGGTAGATGTCGGGGATAGGGCCCTGGTATGTATCGAACAAGGATTTCTTGACGTAACCGACAAAGAGGCAGGCGTAGCTGGGGCCCATGCGTGTGCCCATAGCTACGCCAATGTATTTGGAGGAAATGGGAGGAGTCAAACGAGAAATTATTGAGGGTAAGTACCAACCCCGCTAGGCAGAGGAGAGTGTCAGTGGCTGGGTATAGGTCGCTTCTCTGGTCAAGGAAGAACTGGAGGGCTTTGAGAGGGCTGAGGGGCTGTAGTGTGGGTGGGGAAGAGCAGGGGTCACATGGTTAGAGGGGGATGGGGAAGACCCCATCAGTGTGAAGAAGAGTTTCGGCCCAAAACGTTGCCTATTTCCTTCGCTCCATAGATGCTGCAGCACCCGCTGAGTTTCTTCGATTGTGTACCTTCAATTTTCCAGCATCTGCAGTTCCTTTTTAAACACTCCAGCATTTTGTGTCTAGCTTTGGTTTAAACCAGCATCTGCAGTTCCTTCCTACACATTGACTAAATGGACATATGTTTTTGATTTCTAATTAGCTGTGCAAGACGTGAAGTCACATCGTTGGCAAAGCTGGAACATCCCAACATTGTCCGATACCACACTAGCTGGACTGAAGAAAGGTAGTGGAAGTCAATGGGTTTGTTACTATGTGAAGACAATTAAATGTCTTTAAGAGAAGGCCTTCTGTTTGAACAACCCTCTTACCTCTGAGTTGGCCTTAGATTCCAAACACATAATCCAGGCTAAAACTCCCAAGCGTCTTTATTGGGGAAGAGATGCCTTCTTCTGAACATGCATAAACAGAGATCCCAGCAGGCATCGCAGTTGAATGTTGAAAATCCAATGGAGGTCTAAATGATCAAAGAAGATTAGACTTTGCTTTAGACTTTAGAGATATAGCATGGAAACAGCCCCATCAGTCCACCGAGTCCGCGCCAACCAGCAATCATCCCGTACACTAGCATTATCTTACACACCAAGGACAATCTAAGATTTTTACTGAAGCTAATTAACCTACACACCAATACATCCTTGGAGTGCGGGAGGAAACTGGAGCACCCGGAGAAAACCCACGTGGTCACAGGAAAAACGTACAAACTCCATCGCACCCTTGATCAGGATCGAACCCATGTCTCTAGCGCTGTAAGACAGCAACTCTACGCCTCGCCACCGTGTTGCCCTGAGATCGCCTCAGAACTTCAACATTCACCCTTTAACCAATAACATTGATTATCCCGACATTATAACACCCCTGTTTCTGTCGCACCCCAATTACTCTGTACTAATTGCCTGTCACACATCCTGTGTTACAATGGCGATGACAACTTGAGTAATTACATTTGCGATGGAGCGTTTGGGAAAGTGCTGAGGTCGTGAAAAGTAAATGGTCCTTTCCTGGAATTCTTGTTTCTGGGCCGTCTATGACTGTTTCCCAATTATTAATGAGACCTCCTGCCACACTTGGGCTGGGAATGGCAAATTGCTTTATTCATAAAGCTGACAGCTTCACGGATATAAAGGGTAGACATTTTGGATGACCTGGTATGTCTAGGAGTAGTATGAAGAAGTTCTCCAACCAGAGTTCAGTAACATCCTCTCTTGCTGCTCCCCTCTGTGATTCCTCCTGTTCTCCGACTATATCATGTTTTAACCCATTCTCGCTCCCACAGCCTCGTGTTTTTTCTCGGTGCTTACCTGTGTCTCCATCTCCTACCTCAGTGATTCCAGCTCCAGTTCCAGACTCTTCTCCATCGGCGAGACCAAACGTAGACTGGGCGATCGTTTCACTGAACACCTTCGCTCAGTCCGCCTGAACCTACCTGTTCTCCCAGTTGCTAAACAATTTAATTCTCCTTCCCATTGCCACACACAGCTTTCTGTCCTAGATCTCCTCCATTGTCAGAGTGAGGGTAAACGCAAATTTAAGGTTTGTTTATTGTCACATGTACCAATTAAGGTACAGTGGAATTCAGCACCTCATATTTCGCTTGGGCAGCTGGGCTACAACCCAGTGGTATGAATATTGATTTTGCTCACTTCAAGTAACCCTGGCATTTCCTCTCTCTCTATCCCTCCCCCACCCAAGTTGCACCAGCTTCTCATTTACACCCAACAAACAGCTAACAATGGCCTGTTCCCTTTATCATCGTTACTGTTTTGCATATTTCATTCATTGTTCTTTATCTCTCTCCATCATTCGTCTATATCTCTTGTTTCCCTTATCCCTAACCAGTCTGAAGAAGGGTCTCAACCCGAAATGCCACCTATTCCTTCTCTCCAGAGATGCTGCCTGTCCCGCTGTATTACTCCAGCTTTTTGTGTCTATAGACATATTGGATGTAAGGGATATTCTGTCCAGATACAGGACATCCCAACGTACATGTTACAGAGGTTGCTGGGGTCACAGTAGCTTTATGGTGAAATTGTATCTGGTTAGCATGCAACAAAAGCTTTTCACTGTACCTCGGTACACATGACAATAAACTCAACTCATGTGTGTGACTGCATCAAATTTCTTAACATGAAAAAGTATTTTCATGGTGACAGTACAAATGACAGTACAGCTTATTATGCACATTTTTCGTAAACTGACGATGTCTTTTCATTTTCAATTATAGAGATAACAAGACATATCTGTACATCCAAATGAAGTTATATGGGAAGAAGAACTTGAAAGATTGGATAGAAGATCCTGAAAACTATCAGTCCCCGAAGAAAGATAATTCACTGGACATTATGCGTCAATTATTAGATGGAGTTGAATACATTCATCAGCAGAATCTGTTTCATCGAGACCTGAAGGTCAGACCATTGGGATTGTGTGGGGGAAAGATTTAATAGAAGCCTGAGGGGTAACTTTTCAACACGAGTGAGGCAGGTTCATTGGTATCATTTAAAAATAAATTGGATAGACATATGGATGAGAAGGGAATGGAGGGTTATGGTATGAGTGCAGGCAGGTGGGACTAAGGGGAAAAAAAGTTGTTCGGCACGGACTTGTAGGGCCGAGATGGCCTGTTTCCGTGCTGTGATTGTTATATGGTTATATGGAATGGTGGGTGTATGGAACGAACTGCCGGAAGAGGTAGTTGAGGCAGGTAATTTCAACGTTTAGGAAACATTTAGAAAGGTACATGGATAGGACAGGTTTTGAGGGATATGGGCCAAACGTGGACAGGTGGGACAAGTGTAGATGGGATATGTTAGGAGGTGTGGGCAAGTTAGGCTGAAGGGCCTATTCCCATGCTGTATGTGTCAATGACCCTATTTTCTATGTTTCTATAGAGTTAGATAGAACTCTAGGGGCTAATGGAATCAAGGGATATGGGGAGAAGGCAGGCACGGGTTATTGATTGGGGACAATCAGCCATGATACCATGAATTGTGGTGCTAGCTCAAAGGGCCGAATGGCCTCCTCCTGCACCTATTTTCTATGTTTCTATGAAATGCTGCAAATTAACTGAATGATTTTCGTTCTGGTGAAAATAGCCGGCGAACATCTTCCTGGCAGAAGAAACCAAGCTGGAGGCAAAGATCGGTGACTTTGGTCTCGCTAGAGTGAAAGACCAGAACCCTCTCACCATGCACGCGGGAACATTTCCTTACATGAGTCCGGAACAGGTGAGGGACCAAACCGACCAATCGTTGAATCACAGGAGATGTTGGCTTGGCCCATCCCCGGTGCAGACACTTTAAAAAAAACATTATCTGGTTACTTCCTGCTCTCATCTTCCTGCAAATGCTGTTGATCTGCAGAGGGAGTTAAAAACTGTTAACCTCTTTCGACTTTCAGTACTTGCCCTTCATCGGTGAGAGTATTATTGGCTGTAGACGTTGGGAGCCATGTTACAGTTATGTAAGACGTTGGTGAGGCCGCATTTAGAGTATTCTGGGCACCATGTTTGGCAGTTGTTGATGTACCAGTCACAAGACCGGATTTTGTGAAGCTTGTCCTTCACTGAGCCGATGATCTTCCAGGATAACTAGGATAACTAACGCCCTTTCGCAGTCCCACTGGGCTGGAGGGCAGCAGCAGCTAGATCCCGGCTGTTGTGTTTCGATGAGCTGGAGAGGAGGTGGGAAGTTCTGGGGGAAGTAAAGGAGCAGACCAACATTTATTTGGAAGCAGCATCCTTATAAATTGAGACGGTGGGAATTGAGAAGGGAGGGAGGTGGAGGATGAAATATATGAACGCACATATATTAACCACGGGCAGCACGGTGGTGCAGCGGTAGAGTTGCTGTCTTACAGCACCAGAGCCCTGGGTCCCGGGTTCGATCCTGACCACCGGTGGTGTCTGTACAGTTTGTACGTTCTCCCTGTGACCGTGTGGGTTTTCTCTGAGATCTTCAGCTTCCTCCCACATTCTAAAGACAACATGTTCGTAGGTTAATTGGCTTGGTGTAAATGTAAATTGTCCCTAGTGTGTGTAGGATAGTGTTATTGTGCGGGGGTTGCTGGTCAGTGCGGACTTGGTGAGCTGAAGACCTTGTTACTGCGCTGTATCTCTAAACCTAAAAACAACCACCTGAAGAGAGGGAATTGCAAACTAATTTCTCATCTACCTTGATTCCACAGTTTGCACAACAGGACTACAACCATAAGATCGACATCTTTGCCCTGGGGCTGATTTTCTTTGAGCTACTGTGGATGTATCATGGCACAGTAACAGAACGAATAAAAGTGAGTTTGTCAGTCACATGTATAGGGTGGCACGGTGGCGCAGCAATAGAGTTGTTGCCTCACAATGCTTACATTACCAGGGACCCGGGTTCAATTCAGTCTTCGGGTACTGTCTGCACGAAGTTTTACGTTCTCCACGTGACCGCGTGGGTTTTCTCCGAGATCTTTGGTTTCCTCCCACACTCCAAAGACGTACAGGTTTACAGGTTAATTGGATTTGTATAAATGTAAATTGTCCCTAGTGTGTGTAGGATAGTGTTAACGTGCGGGATCGCTGGTCGGTGCGGACTCGGTGGGCCAAAGACCCTGTGACTTCAATCTACATATAGATTGGGTGAATCAAATTGGCAGAGGTGCTGAGGAAGAGGATTTCTTGGAATATGTGCGGGATAGTTTTCTAAGCCAACATGTAGAGGAACCAACGAGAGAGCACGCTATTCTAGACAGGGTATTGAGTAATGAGGAAGGGTTAGCTGGCAGTCTTGTTGTGCGTGGCCCCTTGGGCAAGAATTACCATAATATGGTTGAGTTCTTCATTAGGATGGAGAGTGACATTGTTAATTCAGAAACAAGGGTCCTGAACTTAAAGAAAGGTAACTTTGAGGGTATGAGACATGAATTGGCCAAGATTGACTGACAATTGATTCTTAAAGGGTTGACGGTGGATATGCAATGGAAGGCATTTAAAGACTGCATGGATTAACTACAACAATTGTTCATCCCAGTTTGGCAAAAGAATAAATTGGGGAAGGTAGTGCATCCGTGGTTAACAAGAGAAATGAGGGATAGTATCAAAACAAAAGATGAAGTGTACAAATTAGCCAGAAAAAGCAGCCTACCAGAGGGCTGGGAGAAATTCAGAGTCCAGCAGAGGAGGACAAAGGGCTCAATCAGGAAAGGGAAAATAGATTATGAAAGAAAACTGGCAGGGAACATAAAAACTGACTGCAAACGTTTTATAGACATGTGAAGAGAAAAAGATTAGTTAAAACAAATGTAGGTCCCTTGCAGTCAGAAACAGGTGAATTGATCATGGGGAACAAGGACGCGGCAGATCAATTGAATAACTACTTTGGTTCTGTCTTCATTAAGGAAGACATAAATAATCTGCCGGAAATAGCAGGGAATCGGGGGTCAAATGAGATGGAGGAACTGAGTGAAATCCAGTTTAGCCAGGAAGTGGTGTTAGGTAAATTGAATGGATTAAAGGCCGATAAATCCCCAGTGCCAGATAGGCTACATTCCAGAGTACTTAAGGAAGTAGCCCCAGAAATAGTGGATGCATTAATGATAATTTTTCAAAACTCTTTAGATTCTGGAGTAGTTCTTGAGGATTGGAGTGTAGCTAATGTAACCCCACTTTAAAAAGGGAGACAGAGAGAAAACGGGGAATTACAGACCAGTTAGACTAACATCGGTAGTGGGGAAAATGCTAGTCAGTTATTAAAATGGGATAGCAGCACATTTGGATAGGGTTTATGAAAGGTGAATTATGACTGACGAATCTTATAGAATTTTTCAAGGATGTAACTAGTAGAGTGGATAAGGAAGAACCAGTGGATGTGTTATATCTGGACTTTCAAAAGGCTTTTGACAAGGTCCCACATAAGAGATTAGTATACAGACTTAAAGCACATGGTATTGGGGGTTCAGTATTGATGTGGATAGTGAACTGGCTGGCAGACAGAAAGCAAAGAGTAGGAGTAAACGGGTTATTTTCAGAATGGCAGGCAGTAACTAGTGGGGTACCGCAAGGCTCAGTGCTGGGACCCCAGCTATTTACAATATATATTAATGATCTGGATGAGGGAATTAAATCCAACACTCCAGGTTTGCAGTTGACACGAAGCTGGGGGACAGTGTTATCTGTGAGGAGGATGCTATGAGGCTGCAGGGTGACTTGGATAGGTTGGGTGAGTGGGCAAATACATGGCAGATGCAGTATAATGTGGATAAATGTGAGGTTATCCATTTTGGTTGCAAAAACAGGAAAGTAGACTATTATCTGAATGGTGGCCAATTAGGAAAAGGGGAAATGCAACGAGACCTGGGTGTCATGGTCCACCAGTCATTGAAAGTAGGCATGCAGGTGCAGGAGGCAGTGAGGAAAGCAAATGGTATGTTAGCATTCATAGCAAAAGGATTTGAGTATAAGAACAGGGAGGTTCTTGCATACAGTTTTGGTCTCCTAATCTGAGGAAATACATTATTGCCATAGAGGGAGTACAGAGAAGGTTCACCAGACTGATTCCTGGGATGTCAGGACTTTCATATGAAGAAAGACTGGATAGACTCGGCTTGTACTCGCTAGAATTTAGAAGATTGACGGGGGATCTTATAGAAACTTATAAAATTCTTAAAACATTTTTCACACGGAGGGTGGTGAATCTGTGGAATTCTCTGCCACGGAAGGTAGTTGAGGGCAGTTCATTGGCTATATTTAAGAGGGAGTTAGATGTGGCCCTTGTGGCTAAAGGGATCCTAAAGGGTATGGAGAGAAGAGAGGTACAGGATACTGAGTTGGATGATCAGCCATGATCATATTGAATTGCGGTGCAGGCTCGAAGGGCCGAATGGCCTACTCCTGCACCTAATTTCTATGTTTCTGCGATGTATTTCGAAACTAAACTAAACTTCCCCTGAAAGCCTAAGGAAGACGGGGTCTCGGGGTGGGCGGATGGTACAAGTCGGTTACTGGAGGGAGGGGGGAGAGCTGGGGCTCAAAGTCGGTCTCGAGCGAGGCCTCCAGCCCAATGATGTTAGGCCGCAGAACGACCGGAGATACGATCCGGAAAACAATCGCATCTCCAGCAAGGCAAGAGATTGAAAGAAGTTTCCCCCCGACCCCGTCCCCGTCCCCTACCCCTCACATAAAACAAACTAGAGAACATTAATGTAAACTTTTAAAACACATTAAATATAACAAAATATACAAAAACACAGACAGACCGTTGGCGAGGCTGCGATCGCTGATGAACCAGCGCCACCTGGTGAATCTCGCGGTTCATTTCCCCAGACTCTCGGTCTGAAGAAGGGCTTCGACCCGAAACGTCACCTATTCCTTTTCTCCAGAGATGCTGCCCAACCCGCTGAGTTACTCCAGCCTTTTGTGTCTTATCTTCGAATTTGGGTGGCTCATGCCTTTGGCGTGCTGGAGCTAAGTTGGCATGTGGTGCTGCTGCTGCCTGTGTGCCCTATTGAAGGGTCTCTTCCATTATGTGGTTGTCCAACCAAGGAGGCAACTTGGGGGAGCGGGCTGCCCTCAACATTGTCCCCCCCCCCCCCCTGGTTGGCATAGCAACGTGTTACATGCTCCACGCTGCCACCTGGGGACCCAGAATGGAAGTACGGGCAGGTGCATAGTGAAGAGACACAAAATGCTGGAGTAACTCAGCGACTCCAGCATTCATGAGTGTAAACCAGCATCTGCAGTTCCTTCCTACACATTTTGGATACAGAGTGAAGTTGCCTCAGGTTGAGGGGGAGAGATGGAGATGGAGGAGTCATTTTCATCTGTTTGTTTTTTGTTTATTTAGACTTGGAATGATATTCGCAAGGGAAAGTTTTGTGCGAGTTTCGTTAAGGAGCATCCTGCTGAGGTAACGAAACTATTTAATTCTAATCCAGGAGCATATATTTTACCAATCTATCATTAACAATTTGATATTAAATGCCTGATCCAAGACGTTGACTCTTTGTGTGCTAGTCATAGTAGTGAACCTTCAATCAGGCATTACAATCACTCCACTCTGTTAAATCTCTCCCATTACAGCAACGTTATTCCCTTATCATGTATCTGTACACCTTGAATGTAATCATGTATTGTCTTACTGCTGACCGGATAGCTTTTCACTGTACCTCCATACACGCGGCAATAAACTAAACTGAAACTAAATCTCTCTTTGTCTGTTCCCACCAGAGTGCCTTAATCCAGAAAATGCTGTTGAAGGATCCCAAGGAACGGCCAGAGGCAGCTGAGGTGAAGCGAGAACTGGACGCTTTGTGTGTGCAAACCAACGAAGAAGACAAGGAGAAAGACAAGGCGGAAGACAAGGCGGAAGACAAGGCGGAAGACAAGGCGGAAGACAAGGAGGAAGACAAGGAGGAAGACAAGGAGAAAGACAAGGCGGAAGACAAGGTGGAAGACAAGGCGGAAGACAAGGCGGAAAACAAGGAGAAAGACAAGGCGGAAGACCCTCCCCAGATACCCATCTCTGATCAGCAACCCAATTAACCAGCTACTTTCCTATAGAGAAATCTCCTCACATTCGCTCTACAGCTCTCTTTTAATACTTATTTTTTACGATAATAGTTTCACAGCTGCACCAAGCAACGTGCGGTGTCTGCTTCTATCATTCAAGATTGGTTTCTGGGGGCACCTTAACGTAAGATTCCTATCAATGCCACAGGGAATAACTTTTAAGGCAGAGCAGGTGAAAGGTCACTGAGGGTGAATGGGAATATAGATTTGAACGTACAGTCACAGAGCTTATTAAATGATGGGAGGGCTGAGTAGCCTCCTAATTCATATGTTTGTTTGAACATTTGCATGCTCACAAGGCAGCATTAAAAAAAATATTAAATCTCTGATATTCAGAGATTTTTACAATTGAGGTAATTTTTTTGTAAGGATGTGATCATTCCCATTCCACAGGGAGAGAATTCCCGCTGGTGAGTCTGTCTGAGATCCGGTGCGGGATTCCCGTGTAGGGTTGGGACAACCCACCCAGCCAGAGCTTCGTCCCTAGTCTCGGAGTTGCCACTCAGTGGGTTCCAGCTTTGTGGTAGATTTGGGGAGGGTGGGCATGGCAGTGTGAGTGGCTGGAAGTCACCAGACCCCTGTTGTGTAGGAAGGAACTGCAGATGCTGGTTTAAACTGAAGACGGACACAAAATGCTGGACTAACCCAGCAAGACAGTCAGCGTCTCTGGAGAAAAGGGTCTCAACCCGAAACGTCACCTAGTTCTTTTCTCCAGAGACGCTGCCTGTCCCGCTGAGTTACTTCAGCATTTTGTGTCTATCTTCAGTTTAGACTGGCATCTGCAGTTCCTTCCTACACAACAGGGATCTGGTGGCTTCCAGCCACTCACACTGCCATGCCCACCCTCCCCAGATCTACCACCAGGCTGGGACCCACTGAGTGGCAACTCCGAGTGTATCTGAGTGCCAGCATTTTGTGTCGATCTCCTGTTGTATAGGTAGCCACATCCAGTAAAATTCAGTCCAACATCACCAGCTTCAACTTAACACTTCTCTTTTCCCCTTCCCATCTATCCCAACAACTCTGCCCAGGATTCTTCCTGCAATGAAACAAGGAACTGCAGGTGCTGGTGAATACCCATAAGGACACAAAGTGCTGGAGTAACTCAGCGGGACAGGCAGCATCTCTGGAGAACATGAATAGGTGATGTTTCGGGTCGAGACCCATCTTCAGACTGGAGATTCTTCGTGCGAACTTGCTCTGCCTCTTCCCCAAACTCACGGTGTATCCGAAAGCCGGTGGTCCTTTGGTCTGGACTTAATTCTTCTGAGCTCCACGAGATGGTCCTTTATCGAAAAGCAATAACCGTGATGGAAATCTAAAATAAAATCAGAAGATGCTGGAAACACTCAATGGGTCAGTCAGCATCCGTGGAAGAAACAGCAGCGTTAACGATTTGGATCAATAACATAAATTAGACGTGGGGAAGGTAGGAAAGCAAATGTGTTTACAATAACGGAGAAGGGGCAGGGCTGGAGAGAACAGGGGGAATGTTTGTGACAGGGTGGAGAATGAGAGAGACTAAATGACACGTGGTGATGGTGTTGGCTGGGGGAGGGTGGTCAGAGAGTAAGAAACGCAGCACAGACGGTGGCCCTTCAGCCCATCAAGTCCACACTGACTATCCATTTACACAAATCCTCGTTGAGTCGAGGATCCCGTGGCAGAGTGGGATGCTGACTCCAAGGTCCGGGGGTTTGGAGATGCGTGCGTTTGGGATCATGCTGTTGAAGGCAGAGCTGTCGTTAATAAATGGGAGTCTGATGCAAGTGTCCTTGTTAATCCGACGTTCCGTGTGGGTGCTGGCTGGGAGAGGGTGGGGAATGCTTGTTGACGGTCTGCTGGAGAATGGTGACTGCAAATCCGTGAGGAACTGAGCACCTTCAGTGAATCCAAAATGGGACGTGCGGAATTCCCATGGACTGTCAGAGCTGGAGACATTGGCAAGGAAAAGCTATTGGCTGTGGAAGAGAATTCTGGCCCACTGCTTGTGGCAAACAAGGAATGCAGAAAAGGGAAAGGAGAGGGAAGAGAAACGAGGAAGTGCAGATGCTGGTTTACACAAGAAGACACAAAGTGCTGGGGTAACTCAGCAGCTCAGGTAGTTTCTTCGGAGAACATGGATAGATGGTGTTTAAGGCGGGACCCTTCTTCAGACTCTTCTGGAATTTTTTGAGGATGTAACAAAGAAAATGGACAAGGGAGAGCCAGTGGATGTAGTGTGCCTGCACTTTCAGAAAGCATTTTATAAGATCCCACATAGAAGATTAGTGGACAAAATTAGAGCGCATGGTATTGGAGGTAGAGTGCTGACATGGATAGAAAATGGGTTGGCAGACAGTGATTAGTGGGGTACCGCAAGGCTCGGTGCTGGGACCGCAGCTATTTGCAACATATAATAATGATTTAGATGAAGGAATTAAAAGTAACATTTGCAAATTGGCAGATGACACAAAGCTGGTTGCCAGTGTGAACTGTGATGAGGATGCTAGGAGGATGCAGGGTGACTTGGACAGGCTGGGTGAGTGGGCAGATGCATGGCAGATGCAGTTTAATGCAGATAAATGTGAGGTTATCTACTTTGTTGGCAAGAACAGGAAGGCAGATTATTATCTTCCTCGTGGAGTCTGTTTCTGCAGGAGATGTGGCCGTCACCCCAGCAGTGATGGGAACGTCGGAAGCCTCTCCAGGCTTATGTTTCCTTCCCCAGTCTGCACCTCCTCAGACGGACCTGTTGCATCAATGAGCCGCACAAGTGGTGTAGCTGGTTGAGCCGCTGCCTCAGTTCATGCCAGGTTCAATCCCAACTTCCGCCACTGTCAGTGGAATTCTGTGCCACAGGAGGCTGTGGCAGTCGTCAGTGGATATTTTTAAGCCAGAGATAGATAATATTCTTGATTAGTACGGGTGTCAGAGGTTATGGGACGAAAGCAGGAGAACGGGGTTAGGAGGGGAGATAGATCAGCCATGGTTGAATGGCGGAGTAGACCTGATGGTCTGAATGGCCTAATCCTCCTATCTCTTATGACCTATGAGGTGTTTTGGCACGTTCTCCCTGAGACCCCTTGAGTTTCATTGGATCGGTCCGGATTTCTCCCGCATCCCAAAGATTGGCCACTGTAACTGCCCTGGGTATATGGGTGAGTGGTGGAATCGGAGGGGGAGAGTGGATGGGATTTGGCAGCATGGGCAAAATGGGGTTAATGTAGGATTTGGGTGGCTGATGGTCAGTGTGGAGTTGATGGGCTGAAGGGCCTGTTCCTGTGCTGTGACTCTATGACCACCCTCTTCCAGCCAACACCATCACCAGGTGCCTCACCTGGCCCCAACCGAGTCACAAACATTCCCATTGAGCTTTCCAACCCTGCCCCTTCTCTGTGATCTAACACACTTTTAATTTCTAACCTTTTCCAGGGCTGATGGGAAATTCCTGACCCAGAGACGTTAACCGTGGCTCTCACTCCCCAGACGCTGCCTGACCTGCTGAGTGTTTCTGTTTTATATTTTCTGTTCTTAGTTCAGATTTCCAGCAATTGGTGCTTCTTCTGATTTTTGATGGAGGATCATTTAGCAGAGCTGAGTGGAGCCAAGTCCCGACTAAAGAAACGGCTCTAGAATGCACCGCAAGGTTTGGGATGAGGCCGAACATTTCTGTAGGGAACGATCAGGGCAGAGAGGGTCCATTGGTTGGGAAGGATCTCCATAGACACCCCAAAGATGTACAGGTTTGTAGGTTTGTTGAAAGGAACTGCAGATGCTGGTTCACACCGAATATAGACACAAAATGCTGGAGTAACTCAGCGGGTCAGGCATCATCCCTGGAGAAAGGGAATAGGTGCCGTTTCAGGTCGAGACCCTTTTTCATACTCTGATGAAGGGTCTCGACCTGAAGCATCGCTATTCCTTTTCTCCAGAGATGCTGCCTAACCCACTGAGTTACTCCAGCACTTTTTGTCTATCTTCAGGTTTGTAGGTCAATTGGCTTCTGTAAATTGCCCTTAGTGAGTGGGATAGTGCTAATGTACGGGGTGATTGCTGGTCAGCATGGACTCAGTGGGCCGAAGGGCCTGTGTCCACACTGTAAGTCTAAAGCTAAAGTATACAGCCTGCCCTGCTACTTTATCCTTCGGCTGTTCACCTTTCTTCACCCACGGGTTTGTTTATTTGTAAGCCGATGAGAGTGGCATCAGGGTTATTGTTATTATCCCTGATGATACATTCCCACTCTGCCTCACCTGACCCTCAGGTTTGTAGCTTATTTGGCTTCTGTAAAAATTGTAAACTGTGGGATAGTATTATTGTGAGGGGATCGCTGGCCGGTGCAGACTCTGGGCTGAATGGCCTGTTTCCGTGCTAGAATGCTGCACGAGACCAACACAGACAATGAAGGATGAGTCTGAAGAAGGGTCCGACCCAAAACGTCACCTATCCGTGTCCTCCAGAGATGCTGCCTGGTCCACTGAGTTACTCCCGCACTTTGTGACTTCTTATGTAAAAATGCATCAATAGTTCCTTGTGTATCTACTCTCTAAGATTGGAGAGCTGCTGGAGGAACTCCCATGGTAATTGTAATTTTATAACATCAGAACTTTATTGTAAAATTGAAATAAACAATTTCAACAAACAATGGCAAAATTCATTTGACACCGGGCATGACGTGACCTGATCACCAGGGTGTCCCTCAGGAGCTCTGGTTCCCCTCAGGTGCTCTGGTTCCTCTCGGGTGCTCTGGTTCCCCTCGGGTGCTCTGGTTCCTCCCACATCACAGGGACGCGCTGGACGGTGGGTTAATTGGCCGCTGAAAATTGTTCCCTTCCCAATTTGTGGATGAGGGGAGAGTCGATGTAAATGGAGGGGGTGGGAGGATGGGGTTATTGTAGGATCAGTGTAAATGGGCGGTTCATGGCCGGCACAGACTTGGTGGGCCGAAGGGCCTGTTTTGCTGAGTTTTTTTCCCTGTCTACAGTGTTGGAGACTTTGTGGCACCAGGTATTTGGATGATCTTTGTTTTGCTTGGAGTCGCTGTTCGTATCGGCACTGGGTCTCACAGTTCTCTGCTCTGATGTTTTCCACCCCAGGGGTGGGGAGAGATGCACGGATATTTCAAGAACAAAATAGTCCAAAGACCAACTTTCTTACCAATGTATTTTAATTGTAGGATTAAACGAGAACTTACCAATTTTAAGTTTGATCTTTATTTTTTTGAGGAGTTACGATGAGCGATTACGTGAAGAAGCCACGCCAGTCCTCATGCGCGTCAATCTTCAAAGCTGCGGTGTGAAATCAGAGATAACAGTAGTCAAAGTAACATAGTAAGACTTAGAGAAGACTAGAACTACCAAGTGATCTTTATGATAAGAGGGTTGGGAGCGTAGGGCACGTAATTTTCATTAAAGACATTGTTGCCAGAGCAGGTTCACCAGACTGATTCCTGGGATGTCAGGACTTTCATATGAAGAAAGACTGGATAGACTCGGCTTGTGCTCGCTAGAATTTAGAAGATTGAGGGGGGATTTTATAGAAACTTACAAAACTCTTGAGGGGTTGGACAGGCTAGATGCAGGAAGATTATTCCCGATGTTGGGGAAGTCCAGAACAAGTTGTCACAGTTTAAGGATAAGGGGCAAGTCATTTAGAATCGAGATGAGAAAAACATTTTTTACACAGAGAGTGGTGAATCTGTGGAATTCTCTGCCACAGAAGGTAGTTGAGGCCAGTTCATTGGTTATATTTAAGAGGGAGTTAGATGTGGCTAAAGGGACCAGGGGGTATGGAGAGAAGGCAGGTACAGGATACTGAGTTGGATGATCAGCCATGATCATATTAAATGGTGGTGCAGGCTCAAAGGGCCGAATGGCCTACTCCAGCACCTATTTTCTATGTTTCTATGCAATTGCTCATCGTAACGCCTCATAAAATAAAGATCAAACTTCAAACTGGTAAGCTCATTTAATCCTACTATTTTACTACGGAGTCACGTGAAGATTTCAAAACTCTATGATTTCATGCCGTGAGATCGAGTCCACAGCCACAACTGCCTTAATTGATAGATGAGGGAAACATTCATAATGAATAAATAATAACAACAGTAACTCCTCATCCTGGAGTAAACTAAACCACTGAACCTAAAATGGAGTTGGCAAATACCCCTGGTCTGGCAATAGGTTATTATAAAATGTTCAGAAAGTTTGTTCGTTTGACCATCCTGCAGCCGCTAGGATTTGGTCCAGCCGAACGTACATAACCTTTGCTGCTGATGTTGTAGCAGCCCTGGTGGAGTGAGATTTGAAAAATATCAGTATCTACTCCTGCATGAGCAAAACCCCATTTTAACCACCTGGAGATGGTCTTAACCGATACCTTCTTATAAAGTTTTTGTAATTAACAAACATTGCTAGTTCAGAGCCTCTAAGGCTCTTGGTGACCTTGATGTATTGTTGTATATGTGACCATACATACCCGAAGGTCCATGGTGTATGCCATGAACCTAGTTTGAGACCTGACGCCCCTGGTCTGCTTAACTAAATCATAATCATAAAATATTATATTATTTGCAGATGTAACCATCCTGTCCAGTCGCAATTATGTAGTGACAGAACCTGTTGCACTGAGACCAGTGCCTTGAGGATAACTACCTTCTGAGAGCCGTGCCAAAGCTAAGGATGTAGCTGGAGCCACCTGGTGAAATAGTGTTAATACCAAATCAATATCTGCCCTGTGCTTGTCCTGGGAGAACTTGTGTGAAAGATATGCTTTATAACTCGGTATCAGAGGGTGAAACCCGACAGAGTGGGTCCCTTTTGCTGCAGCAAATATGATGGGAAGGCACGTTGGGCACAGTTAATTTATTGTCAAAGACCCATTTGAAACGAACTCCAAGACGTCAGTTATCTGTACCGTATTAGATGTAACATTAGCATTTAAACAAACGCTTCCCATCTCCTGAAGAGGAAATGTAATGCTTTCCTTTTTTGAGGCTATCCCTGCACTCTGCAGTGAGCCCACGCATGGATCGGTCTGACAATCCGAGCCGCAGGAGCCGTCTACTCAGTATCTATGTCAATAAATTGATTTTATCATGCAGAGGCTGGTTTCCCAAGCCACAGGCTGAACCAGCAAAGTTATACGTTTAGAATAACCGTAAAAGGTTGTATTATTATTCCCGACAAAAGTAAGTAAGTAAGTAAAATTTATTTATATAGCACGTTTAAATCAACTCGCGTTGAGACCAAATTGCTTCACATAGAAAAAATAATAATTACGCTTCCGTACATCCATAGAAAAATTAAAATGATGAATAAATGACACAACATATTGTATAATTCAACACAAACGTCCCCCCACAACAGAATAAAAAATTTCCACTGTGGGGAAAGGCATCAGAAAGTTCAGTCCTCTCCCTCTGTGATCACCCGAGGTCGGGGCCTATTTGTGGCCTCCGCAGCCAGTCCGATGTTTTCAGGCCCTCTTGCCAGAAAGCTGGAATGCCGGCATCGGGTGAACACTCCTCGGCGGCTTGGAAATGTCTGGAGCGGCCGCTTCCTCCCCGGAGACCGCGGCACCCGAAGTCTTCAGACCGCGCTGGTTGGAGCTCCGACTCTGGTGATCTCGAATCCTTTAAATCCAGCGCCGCCCGCGACTGGACGCTCCGCAGCCACAGCTCCTCGGGTGTTGGTCGGCGGTCACAGTACTCCGGAGTTTACCACACGGTGACCCGGTAAGGCATCACCCACTCCATGTTGGTGTCCCAGCACTGCACCGCCGCCGAAGCTGTAGTTCCGGCCGATCCCGACAGGAAACGCTTCAACAGTCTGATGGTAGGCCGCGAGGAAGGGGCGAAGAAGCAGCTCGGAGGGAAACCGCCTCTCCGACCTGGTAGGGACCAGGAAAAGTTTCCCCCTTCCCCTCCCCCCACCCACCACATAAAAGAAGACCTCCAACAAACATTTTGAAGTAACAGGACTAAAAAATAAAATAGGGTGAAAGGACGGACTGCAGGCGGAGCAGCCATACACAACGGCGCCCCACTCCTGCAGTCCGACAAATGCGGGAAGCATGGCTGCATAGGCCAGTCAGACAGAACGGCAACCTAAAGCAGGATCTTGCTGACTTTATTGCAAGACCCAACTGAGGAGGCAAAATGGAGGGCGACAAATGTAACTTCTTTCTCCTTGTAGCGAGAATGTATCTTTCGCCACTGTTATGCCACATATTTTTGCAACAGGTAAATGAGCCTGGAAACAAACATATCGATATTTGGTGTTCCATTGAGCCATAATTGCATTAAATACTTTGTGATCCAACACCTATTTTGTGTTGTCATTGATGGTACGTGATGATACTCCAACGCAAAATGAAATTAGGTAAATTATTACAGGATATTCGGTCTTGATTGCACCCATGTGACTAACATACGCCACCACCATAGTGTATCAACTTAGCGTTGAGTATGCAGATTATGCATATTCGCTTAATAACCCTTTAACCTATAGAATGCACCTAGTGTCTATAGATAGTTGATGCCAATAACTGAATAATTGTTAACTCATGCAAATCTCCGCCTCCAAAGTAGAGATGGTATTCATAATTTTCCACCTTAAAGCCCCATCAGTTTATAATATAACTGAAATTTTACTGACCGGACTACTGGGGCAACGCTGCATACTGTTCGTCCACCATTATGACTTTGGTAGCTTCAGCTGGGAATAGCATAAGGTCTGTCACAAAGACCTACATGGCATTTGAAAGATTACTACTTTGCACAATGTAAGTTCCCCCACTTGCACAGCTGAATCACAGCTACTATATTGCCAATTACACTTGATGAATAGTAGGCTGTTTTATCACAACAAGATTGTTACAGGCTCCTATTAATTCCAATCTCTTACCCCAGGGCGGAGTCACAGGCTAATCAATAGTTAAAGGTCAAATCCCAATGATCAACAAGTCTATTTGGTATCACCTTAATTTTAACTGGATGGATGAGGGACCCAAATTTCTCAAATATAGTTTGAGGCTGAAACATTTTAGCAACATACAGCGTTAGAATATCCTCCAGGCAAGACATAACAAGCGTTTTTGAGCTCTGAGCAGTTCAAGCATCGGTTTTAGTAATTTAGTAAATAACCTGGGAACTGAAGTTAACCCATTTTGCAATGTTTTTTTATCATTGCCCTAATCCAGATAAATTTCAAATGTCTCTGGTGATCCCTGTAAATGGGAGCATCCCATGGAAATCAGATGCGAAGTTTCCTATTTGGAAATTTTATACTGCACATGCAAGTTAAACGCCATTCTGTATCTTTCACAATGAACAGGCCACGCCTGCCAAGTCTGTACCTGCTCGAACAACAATTCTGGCCCAATTTCCTAGCCTGCCTCGAAAGACAACTCTGGCCATAATTCTGAGCCAGCCTCGAAAAACAAACCTGGCCCCAATTCCGTGCTTGGAACCCTAGTATTGTGCAGATTTACATGGTTAGATGCCACAACCATTTGTGTGTTGCAAGGCCACTAGGGCCCCTTCCATCCTTATCAAGGGGAATGCTACTTTCATACAACACGTAAACTAAACACATGTTACCATTATCATTTGTACCAAAAAAACAAGTGTAAATATTACCAACTTGTAGATGGTCCCATATTTTTCCTGAGACCGACTTGGGCCTCGGATTTAAGACCTCTATCCAGCTTTCATGCTGCCACCAATTTCAGTGAACTGATTACTGCCAATGGAGGCATGGGGTGTGTTGTCACCGCAACAATGAAGCCTAGGTCATCGTTGGTACCTCAATTAGTCCGACAGCTTTAGCTTCCTCATCCAGGTTTTACCTGTTGAATAGGTCTTACCTGAAGAGAAGATTCAGCGGCTGGTCTTTAATGTCACCCTTGATAGCGCTGTTCAATCCCGGCATTTACAGTATGAGGGGAACTCTGGCCCCTTCCAGTAATTCTACCACCTTCGTTTGCGAGGACTCCCTTGAATCAATACGCATGTGCTCCAGTAAGTTCCACAGACATACTTTAGGATTTGAAGGAACACAAAAATGCTGGAGAAACTCAGCGGGTGCAGCAGCATCTATGGAGCGAAGGAAGTAAGCAACTTTTCGGGCCGAAACCCTTCTTCAGACTGATGGGGCGTGGCGGGGAGAAGAAAGAAAAAAGGAGGAAGAGCCCGAGGGCTGAGAGGAGAGCCCGAGGGCTGAGGAAGGGGAGGAGAGCCCAAGGGCTGAGGAAGGGGAGGAGACAGCAAGGGCTAACAAAATTGGGAGAATTCAATGTTCATGCCCGCCGGATGCAGACTCCCCAAGCGGAATACGAGGTGCTGTTCCTCCAATTTCCGGTGTTGCTCGCTCTGGCCATGGAGGAGACCCAGGACAGAGAGGTCGGATGGGGAATGGGAGGGGGAGTTGAAGTGCTGAGCCACAGGGAGGTCAGGTTGGTTCTTGTGGACCGAGCGGAGGTGTTCGGCGAAACGATCGCCCAGCCTCCGTTTGGTCTCACCGATGTAGATCAGCTGACATCTAGAGCAGTGGATGGAATAGGTGGGGTTGAAGGAGATGCAGGTAAACCTCTGTCGCACCTGGAACGACTGCTTGGGTCCTTGAATGGAGTCGAGGGGGGACGTAAAGGGACAGGTGTTGCATTTCTTGTGGTTGCAACGGAAAGTGCCCGGGGAGGGGATGGTACGGGAGGGAGGGAAGGGGAGAATTGACAAGGGAGTTACGGAGGGAGTGGTCTTTGTGGAAGGCAGACATGGGGGGGAGAATTCCTTTAGAATTTGAAGTCAGTTACCCACTGACCTCTCGCACTCCCCTCCACAGAGAGGGAGATTCGTAGGCAGCCTGAACAGGTGCTGCCGCAGGCCCCTGCCTCGAGATATGCTCCCCGGCTATACCTCCGACCTTGGAGACAGAACAAAACTGACCCCGTATGCTCTCCTCCTCTGAGAGGGAGACATTATGCAGCCCTTCAACAGGTCCGCTGCCGCGGGCCCCCGAGGAGACCCGCGGATATAAAGCTCCTCTTGCTGGAGCATATCGTGATGGAGCATCCTCTCCATCAGAAGCTCTTTCCTGGACAGCCCCGAACAGGTGCTGCTGCCACGGACTCCCGAGGATCCGGGCTGATAGTTCCCTCCTTTGGAGCATATCATTGTTGAGCAGCCTCTCCATTAGGTGCTCCATGTGGGCTAAACGTCCGAAGACGCTAACCATTGAAGGAGGGGAACCCTCCTGGCCTGACTCCCCGAGTCCATAGGCCTGACCTACTTATTGTTGGATTTATCTCTTATCATGGGCACACCATCGGTCTGGGACCCGCTGACCATACTGTCAGTGACTCTGGTGGTGACACCGCTCCTGGACTTATCTCCTCCACGGGAACCACAGCGGTCTGGAAGCTGCTGACCATACTGTCAGCGACTCTGGTGGCGATACCGCTGCTGGATTCACCCCCTCCACGGGAACCACAGCGGTCACTGCGGTAGCGAACCCGACGGCCGCCGATTATCCGTGCTTCCACGGTGCTGACCGGAGTGTCAATTCCCCACGGCCCATAACCGGTTTCACGCGGCCCATCCGGACTTCGCCCCGACATTTCCAGCAGGAAACCTCTTATAAAAAGAGATTCCTGCAAGAAAAACACAATCTGGTAAGAAATACAAACCTTACCTGTAGGTTTAAACTTACCGCTGGGAGGAGCGATGAGCCCGCCAGTCCGGTGCTTCACCATGCGAACGACGTAATGATGCGCGTGCGGACTGGCGGGACTTCTTCACGGAATCACTCACGTGACTCCGAAATAAAATGACTCATCTCATTCCATTCGCAGATGCTGCCTGACCCGACATGTTCCTCCAACACTTGGGTCCGTATGCTACTAATTGCAAAGTTAGACTATCCTTAAACTCACCTTAAACCTGCCGCTCCGTCTAACTAAACCCGACGCTCGGTTTAGGAAAAATTAGGTATTCTGGTAGCGAGGTTTAGTTAGACTAAAGTCTAAGGTGAGTCTAACTTTAACATAGAAACATAGAAAATAGGTGCAGGAGTAGGCCATTCGGCCCTTCGAGCCTGCACCACCATTCAATATGATCATGGCTGATCATCCAACTCAGTATCCCGTACCTGCCTTCTCTCCATGCCCCCTGATCCCCTTAGCCACAAGGGCCACATCTAATTCCCTCTTTAATATAGCCAATGAACTGGCCTCAACTACCCTCTGTGGCAGAGAGTTCCAGAGATTCACCACTCTCTGTGTGAAAAAAGTTCTTCTCATCTCGGTTTTAAAGGATTTCCCCCTTATCCTTGAGCTGTGACCCCTTGTCCTGGACTTCCCCAACATCGGGAACAATCTTCCTGCATCTAGCCTGTCCAACCCCTTAAGAACTTTGTAAGTTTCTATAAGATCCCCTCTCAATCTCCTAAATTCTAGAGAGTATAAACCAAGTCTATCCAGTCTTTCTTCATATGACAGTCCTGACATCCCAGGAATCAGTCTGGTGAACCTTCTCTGCACTCCCTCTATGGCAATAATGTCCTTCCTCAGATTTGGAGACCAAAACTGTACGCAATACTCCAGGTGTGGTCTCACCAAGACCCTGTACAACTGCAGTAGAACCTCCCTGCTCCTATACTCAAATCCTTTTGCAATGAAAGCTAACATACCATTCGCTTTCTTTACTGCCTGCTGCACCTGCATGCCTACCTTCAATGACTGGTGTACCATGACACCCAGGTCTCGCTGCATCTCCCCCTTTCCCAATCGGCCACCATTTAGATAATAGTCTGCTTTCCCGTTTTTGCCACCAAAATGGATAACCTCACATTTATCCACAT